>JAHWFP010009497.1:59834-84683 GCA_023313725.1 Lithobius niger
GAATGGTGAATCACAAATAAGGCTGAGCTGATACCGATACGGTCCGATGCTTCTTCGCCGATACCAATGCCGATACTTCAATGCATTACTCCCCGTAAAGTTAAAGTTTCTTCCATACTCAGAAACCAAATTTAATGAAAAATTCTCAATCTCAAAGCTCTATGAGCAAGCTTCTTACAGTAAAGTGCGTTTTTTGAAACAGTTTTTGTTAAATAATTTGAGAACGGCTAAAGCTATTGCTCTGAAATAGCACAATTGGAATGCTCTCAAAAAAAAAGGTTCAAAAGGTGTAGTGGAACAACAAAAACGGTCAATTTTTGGCAAAAATATTGCTGAAACCGATATTTGACCAAAACAGTTATCCGATACCGATGCCAATAACGGTGTAGGCCGAGCTTTACATTTATAAATCAATAACATGTAACACATTACTGACTTGGGGAGCAATTTTGTTTGACTTTATGTGTTGTAACGGTACTTTTTTTTTTGCATACACTATATACAAAGGTCTATCTGAATGCTGACAGGCTCATTTTAATTTGGTCTGGAACAAGATTACGAAGATAATTTTACGCTAAGACCAAATGTCTCAATTTTTCATATTTAATTGATAAAATCATAATCGAATTTATGGCTGATCACAAGAAGCTCAGTACGTTTTGTCGTCAGCCTTCATCAGGCTCACTGGTTTGACACAAGTTTATAGAGTCTTACATTTTGAATTTCGCACTGCTTAACTGTCAACTGTCCTGTCAACTGTCATGTTGTGTTGACGGTGGCTCCCTTTCTGTGTTCGTTTGAGCTGTAGTGGGCCAGAAGCTCTTCCATCTCTCAGTGAGGCTCGTTGTCAGTTTTCTAGTCGTAATTTTGCCAGCGCACCAAAACATCACCAAAATTACGCCTTGAGAACGGACAAGAAGCTTCACTGAGAGATGGAAAAGCTTCTGGCCCATTCCAGCTCAAACGACCGTAGAGAGGCAGCCACTGTCAACAAAACATGACAGTTGACTCGAGCAGTGTGAAATTCAAAATGTAAGACAGAAAACTTGCATTCCGCAAGACCTGTGAGCCCGATGAAGGCTGAAAACAAAAAGTACTGAACTAAAAAAAAGAAAGTTGGTTCTTGGGCATTTTTCTCAAAAAAACCGGGCGGGCGGGCAGATTTTTTTTTTAATTTTTCGACCCCTATTTTTCCATACATTTTGGGGAATAATTTTCTAGTTTGGGTAAAATAAAGAATACTGCCTCGCAATGCTTCGTACCACGTGTCCACACAATTATTTAACGACAAGAATGACAATTTTATATTTCAATTTCCCACTAAAGGCAATTTTTGTTCTGTAACTGCCATTTTTGCCGCGTCGTTTTCTTTTTATTTCCCGTCAAAAAATCGGTGCGGGAGGGCCTGAGAACCAACTTTTCTTTTTAATGGCCTTACTGTCGTCAGACGAAAATTCGATTATCAATTTAATGTGTAAAATTTATAAAACATTTGGTCATAGCGTAAATTTTTTATAATAATAGTCTGTCTATTAGCTTGTTCAAAAAAATGCAAATATGTGCGCAACTATTTTTTTTTAATTGAATAAAATTGTCAAGTCTGTTGGAAGTGCATTAATCCCTCTTCCGGGAGGATGCTCTGCTTGGCAGCTTCCTTTACTCAATGAAGTTCAGACCTATTTTGTAGAAACTAGTGTAACTCTACAGTCACAATTACTTACATCAATTTGCAAGATGTTTTCATCACAACCTTTTGAGACAATTTTTTCAAATTCAATTTATTTTCCATTATTCCAGTCATTGACTGAAGCACGTGGTGGTCGAGTGACGAAGCACTTCAGCTTAGGTCTATTCCCTACTAATTTCGTTCGTGGAAATCTCTGCAATCCATATTGTTTAAAATAAATAAAATTATTCTCCAATGAAGAACAATTATTCTGCAAATGTTCAAACTTCTCATCCAATCCAGGAATTATCGTAAATTGCAGATAAATAGACAGCAGCTGATCAAGCGACGCGACACAGGCAGGATGGCTGCTGCTGGCTGGGCCCCCTTCGTCGATACCACCATTTTTTTGCATCATGCATCTATCCTATCGGGCGCATCTCATTCAGATTCAGTTAACGAATTATCATATATTATTTTCAACAAAAAATGTTATCATCAACTTCGTTAGAGTTATATCTCTACTGTCAAATGGCTCACAGTAGTTCTATTAACAATGTTTTTAGTTATCTCTCTAAAAACGTCCACAGATTGCTAATTTATTCAAGTCGAAAATGATGCACAGCGTAAATCAAAGTCCAAATCGGGAGAGTCACTATGCCATGCAATGGCTGCCATCTTGGATTTTCGGAAAGTCATGGGGCAGAGAGTGATCACACATAGCTCGGGGAAAAAATTATTATTGTTGGCTAGAAACTAGTCACATCGGCAAAACTGGCACAAAATTTTAGCAGAAACACGCATTTACTGAATAAACACTCCAGGAGTGACTAATGCACCATGTGGGCTGACGTACAGCTCAATGAAGTGGCTCCCGTTAAATCAACGGGTCCGGCGCGTACGTGGTTACAATGTTTGTATTTTTGAAAACTCACGAGTTATCTTGTAAAAATGTTACGTACGGTAAACTACGTAGACCTATGCTTCTTCAGGCTACTTACATCATCCTCGCCATCGTCTTCGTCGGAATCTTGAAGGCCGAGAGCAGCTTTCTGGAACTTTTTGCGCTCATTAGCCAGTTGCGCTTCGGCTTCGTCAAATTTATATCCTTTTCCCGAGAAACCGCTGCCACCTTTCGCTTTCTTCCCTTCCTAAAATAAAATATGACATGAAAATCACAGCAGCATCTCGTTGCACCACCATTCAACGTCTCTAGATACTCACTGATAGCTGTTTGGCTTCATAGGCATCTGTTAATGCCTGCAGTTCTGGAGGAATTGGATTGTTTGATAGTTTGAGCGCCTTGATAATGTCAATGGAGTATCGGTGCTGTTCTGGCGTGATAAAAGTGTACGCAAAACCCTTATTCCCTGCTCGACCAGTTCGCCTAATTTAAGAAAGAGCAAAGTAAGAAACAATGAATTATAAGCCACATTCCACAATCTGTATCGTAAATTTTCAGCTATTGGAATACTACACTATTTTCATACGGCTGTGACAATTCAAATTTAATTGATAGTGAATTATTTATATATTCCACATTCCTACCGAGATGCCCCTAGTTGAACAATATACGAAAAATACACCAAAAACGCTTTATAATATAATCCAAGGAATCTAGAAGTTTCTTTCTTAGTAACAATTTTTTTTTATGAAAAAGCATAGCTGTCATTTTTAATTCAAGTAAAGGTTTGTGTTTTATAATTTGCAGGAGTCATACATCTATTCCATATAAGGTTGCGTTACCCAAGTCAACAACTTGAGAAATCCCCCTACATAAATACAGCACCTGGCTGAAAAAGAAAGGAAAATAGTGTGATGGTAAAAGGTAAATACTAAATAGTGTTGATCTTTTTAAGTGATCAACTGCTATTATGCAAAAACCGGTAACCGGCATTTATAGTGGTATAGACATGACATAACAGAAGGAAAGACACAGAATACCGTACAGTAGACCACAACAATAATGTTCACCTAAATT
The DNA here is from genome assembly GCA_023313725.1 of Lithobius niger. NCBI lineage: Eukaryota > Metazoa > Arthropoda > Chilopoda > Lithobiomorpha > Lithobiidae > Lithobius > Lithobius niger. Next base: position 63,482 of record JAHWFP010009497.1, read on the forward strand.
TTTGGTGAATTATCGCATTCGGCTTCTTCTGCGGTGCTCTCCACCACAAAAATGAAAAACAAGCCATCTCCAGCGATAAAGCTTCTGTTCTTTTAATATCCAACATGCACAACGACTACCAACTCAGGGCACAGGAATCACTGGAGATCAAGTATTTCTCCAAGAATCGTGTACCACTTAGGAACATCCAAAATCTTGCGTATGCAGACATTGAACGACCGGTACGGCCAAAACTTGTATGAAAACTTGATGCAGCACACGATATAGATCAGTCGTGCTTACTTCTTGCACGCATTTCAAAAGAGCGACCTAGTGACTCATAGCTTTGTAACTAAATTCCGAAGAAGGCGAACGAGATAATTTGCCGAAAATGTTAAGTGAACATTGTTGTTGTGTTCTACTGTGTGCCTTTCCTTCTATTACGAACTGCTATTAAAAGGCCTAAACGTGGGTGTCTTACTTTCAGTAGAATGGAGCCCCATATGCAGTGTTGAGCAATTAACCCTAACCCAATGTTGACCCACGGAGCGGAGGTATGAGCGCCCTCCAAGTGTGTGTGTTCGAATAAACAGACTGGGTTGAAGTGGCACAGAGACAAGCACTGGCATTCCGCCATTGCTTGCCTATATAACGTTTATTAACGCTAGGTGGCCTCACCATAGAAGTGAGGCAACGTACTAGATACAAAGAGGGGCCCTAGCGACCAGCCGGTATAAACAGACTTCAGAGGTGTGACACCTTGAGCAGAAGACACACCACTGTATTTATCAGACACTCCACCATACCAACAGTAGTTTTTGCTTTTTAGCTTCCAGAAGCCAGTCAGGTTTTTGCGCTTAGTCAACTTCATGTCCGTTTTAACAGCCAAGATTTATCTCGGGAGGGAGAGGGACAATTTTTTTTAGAAAATATCAAGGATCTGTTACATTCCACAACCGACATACAAACGTAGTTCCGGGGCTCTTTTCTTCCCGAATTGAGGACAAAGCATTTCCGGCACACGCGACAGTCAGGCTAACTATTCAGCGACAGCAACCCCCCCCCCCCCCCCGACCTAACCGGCTCACTCATTTTTATAATTGTGTATTTTTGGGAGCGTTATTATCCGATGGCCTCACAAAAACTGTCATTTAAGTATCATGTCACAACACCTTACCCGCAACGATGAACGTAGTCTTCGTAATGGTTTGGGCAGTCGTAGTTCACAACTAACATTAACTGTTTTACATCTAATCCCCGAGCAGCAACTGACGTAGCAATCTGAAAAATAAGTTTGAATCCCTCATCAGTACCCATTAAAATTACTTAATTCAGGGCACCATGATAAATCCATTATGTTCGCTCACTCTTCATTAGACAAATACTGATACATATATCGATAAACCTAATGTAATACCGTGACTAAGGCTCGACTGATACCAACTTTCACCGATCCGATCCGATACCGAGACGGTTCGATGCTTCTTCACCGATACCGATGCCGATACTTCAATGCATTATTTGCCCTAAAGTTAACGTTTTTTCTATATTCAGAAACAAAATTTGATGAAAAATTTCCAATCTCAAAGCTCGATGAGCACATGTTTTGCAGTAAAGTTCATTTTTTGGAACGTGTTTTTGGTTTTTGTTAAATAACTTGAGAACAACTGAAGCTATCACCCCGAAATTAGCACCATTGGAAAGCTCTCGAAAAAACGGTTCGAATGGTGTATTGGAACATCAAAAAATGTCAATTTTTGGCGAAGATGTCGCAAAAACCGATATTTTACGAAACCCGTGATCCGATATCGGTATCGGCCGAGCCTTAACCGTGACACATAAAAAGTAGCTATTTTACATCCTTTTGTTATATACGTACCAATAACTTGACTTTGCCAGACTTAAAGTCCACCATGGTGCTGTCACGATCAAATTGATCAATGCCACCATGAAGGGACATGCAAGGATACGATGCTTTCATCAAATCCTTAAGTAACGTATCGGCATGCTCTTGTTTATCAACAAAAACGAGTATACTTCCTTGGTCTTGATAAAAACCAAGCAATTCTAAAAGCTTTAAAAATTTCTGGTCTTCTTCAATTACAATCTGGGGGATAAAAAAAAATGCTAGGTGAATAAGATTTATTACTATATTTTATGTGAACAACCAGGCTATGAAACAGTGGTATCATACTGCTTACCACGTGTTGTTCAACCTCTTTGCAAACCACACTCCTGCCTCCGACCTGCACTTCAATGGGTTTGGTTAGAGCTCGCCTGGCCAAAGCTTCCATTTGCCGTGGGAAAGTGGCTGAAAACATGACCGTCTGGCGATCGGGGCGAATATTATCCAATATCCTCATAACCTAGTGTTAAGTAAAATGGATTAGATCGCCACCACGCAAACCGGGATTTTACTGTTAAAGTGTGGTGCAATTTCAAATTCAAGCTTACCTGAGGTTCAAAACCCATGTCGAACATTCTGTCGGCTTCATCTAACACGACATACGTGCACCGTTTTAGATTCGTGACGCGCCCTACAAAAATAAAGTACTAATAATTAGTTTACAGTAAACGTGATGAAAGCCTAGCTGTTGTAACCAAGTGACAAAAGAGCGTTACATGCTGTAGAGTGATAGCGAGTAAGCTTCAATACATCTTCCAGAAGATGGGTGCCTGTACAACAAGTGGTTGTAATCAGGAATGAACCTTACTGGTAAATGTTGTGAACTGCACAATTGACGGTGAAACAAAATCTTGTTTCACACATATTGATGCTGCAATTACGACGAAAACAGCAATACCTTTCGTTTAATGTTAACGCTAACGTTAACTGAACTATGAGCTTACAGAGCATGTGCAATGCAGATTTCTTTTGGAAAACGTATGCACTGGCAAGCAAGTCATCGATGAAGCAGGAAATGTTCCACGACTCACATGTTAGCCTGAGCATGCGAAACAAAGCGCAGCATCACTACTACTCATTAACCACCATTCAATTGTCGACAGTAGGCAAGGATGAATATAAAAGGCACAATACACGCCAAGTGCTTTTTACTTACTAATTTACGTATTTATTTATTTTGCTTTCACCGTACGTCTTAGGTACCAACAAAAATAAATAGTGAATTTGCCGTGTTAAAAAACAAAAACAAAACCATGATGTGCGTACAGAAAAAAACAATATCGTAGTAAGGGGGTAAGCTGCGAGAAAGTTGAGAAAATGCCAATCCGGCACTGGCAGGTAAGTTGGCTCTCCCTCCTGAAGTGTCGCCATTCCCGGTACAAATTCATGAGCACGGAGCCTCAATGCCGCCAAGTCACGCTAGCTTCTGGTCTCGATCCATCTGCCACACAATAGAAGAACCTGGGTAACCACACCCCAAGGCATTGCAGCTAAAATTTCGGTCCCCCTCTACGTTAAACAACCAACACATTATCAGAGGCCAAAACTGGCTGCCATAAGGATGCTTGCTTAAGCAGTTCCAACCATGTGTCAGCATCGAACAATCGTGGCAGGCTATGTGAGTAGTTTTTGTGAAGCTCGTGCAAGTTAACCATAAAGCCCAACTCCTCTTAATTTACACACCATTTAGCAATTATGCCCCAAGTTAACGATCGGAGCAGGGAGGTGCCTTTTCTGATGATCTTGAAAAAATGTGTCATGCGTCAGCCTGTCAAAGGCCGTCAGTACATCAACAAAGCTGGCAGAAACCCTAGACCCTGCCCTGTGAGAACGCCGCTCCGTATCTTTCAGGGTATAGACAGCAAAGGCAGTCGAGTGCTTCTTAGGCCACGCAAAAAAATTGTTTGGTTTACGGACGAGGTGGTAAATTACAGCACCAGGCATTTTATTTTATTTTTTAAATTTTATTTAACTGACCACATTTCTTTGACAAGTACGTAGGTCAAAGCTGAAAGAGTATACAGTCACCCAAAAAAGTACGATATTCTGCTAATATGTTATTCCCGTCATCCAGTATTAAAAATATTTTAGTTTTTGCTAAATAACTTCTCAGTGGTTTGAGCTAGAGGTTTGAAATTTGCAGCATTGAAAAGCTTGTTTCAAGCCGGTTAAAATGGTATACCGGAAGTCAAAAACGGTCAAAATTTGGCGAAAATATGATTTTTAGCGGGTGGACTAAGATTGAGAAAAAAAAATTTGACCCGCGATAATTCAAGGCACCCGCACGCACCTGTAAACCAAAGAATTAACTTTGCATGGCCTTATTGAAGCCAAATTAGGCATCACAGGTTTATGTACTAGTTTTGATGGGAGCCAGAAGGACATGGTCCAAAAGTTTGTAAATGAGGCTTGTTACAGCTACACCACGGTAGCTATCACAAGAGGTTGGGTCTGCTGCTGTCTTCTTCAAAATAGAAGTCAGAATTTTCTTAGCAGTGAGAGTAGTGAGTTTTGGGTACTATGAGTACGTAATAAATGAAGAAACGATGAGTGCGATGAAGTTAAATGCCAGTGGTGCTGCAAAATGTAATGTTCAGTATTCATGCCCTCAGGGACAGCTACTTTATCACTCTTCATGGTGCTCAGGATATAATTAAGCTCAGCAGGGCTGATTTCCAGGGGGTGATAATCTTGTATCTCGTCAGTGTGTTCAGTTGCCTGTTCATGGGTGACGTTCAGATCTGCAGTGAAGATTTCGGTGAACCTCTCCGTTCACTTGTCGCAAATGTTAGAGAGACCGGTTCTCTCCCCTGAGGAAGTGATGGGCCTGGCCTGGTTGCTCGTTCGAATTGGTGTACAACCGACCAAAATGTCTACTTTCCTGGACCCGCTGTGCACGAGATCCCTCATGATCTGTGTACAGCCCCTTTACAGGGCATTCCAGCCTGAAACTCGGCGAAGGTTGATGGGGCGGCATGGAATGGTCTGTCGTGCAGCATGGATTAAAATGCTGTTGAGCAGAGCAAGCTACCTGTCAATGTCTTGGTAGTGGTGATCATCATACCTGCACTTCGTATCACTATAAAACAAACTGTTAGAAGTTGGAAATGCTGCAGGGCATCCGTGATTTGGTCAGTGTAAGCTCTTCTCTGGACCCTGATGCATCCTCTCAAAGCATACTTGTAGGATGGGTGGCGAGTTTGTAGGCTTGGTCTGTGATTCCATGCAGTATCCTGCATGTCAGAATGCACTTCCAGGCCCATCGAAATGTGGTCTGAGCTGACAAGTTCCGTCCACCCTGATCCTGCAGACAGAATTGGCCACTTGCGTTCGACCGCAGAGATGGTCAATCCAGGATCTAGAGGCATGGGATGACTGATGTAAGTACAAGTATCCCTTGGAACAACAGTGTCGAGAAATGCAAGCCACATACCTTCAATCTCTTCAGTTACTAGCTCTGAAACGTGGCAATCTCACCGGAGATCAGCATTGAAGTTCCCAGCAACTATACCAGGTTTGTGTTGGCTCTCTGCATGAACATTTCCATTTCAGTTACAATTTGCAGTAGTTCATAGTATGTTGCATTGTAATGCCTATCAGTAGGGGTGTACACAGTTGCACCTGCCAGTCTTACTTCATTCGGAATAGTAAGTTATACCGAAAACTTGGTTACTATAGTAGGTCTGAATAAAGGTGCGCTGTGGACACACAGATTTACGCCACAGGATGGCAGCTCCACCGTGAGGTCATTTTGAGAGAACAAGGTCGAACTATTTAGTTTTTGCTAAATTCCGTGAGAAGTACTTCAGATTATCAGCATTCGAAAGCTCTCGAATGGACTGTTAAAATCCAGCCAATTTTTGTCAAAACCTTCTAAAAGAAAAAAAACCCTATTCTTTCAACAGTAATAATGCAATAAAACGAGTTACGAATTAATGACAACAATACTCGCAATTTTCATGCAGCACAAACAGTCCAAATTTTGCACGAAAACGCCTACGAATTTTCGGTAATTATTACTAATTGCCTCCTCGGGCAGTCTAGAGACTCGTTCACACAAAACACCAGTTTGATCACACTACACTGGAACAAGTCCAAGGTGTGAAAAAAACTGGTATTTCGTGAGTGAGAGTCTCTGGACTGTGAGGAAAAATTAGTAACAATTGTGGAAATTCATAGGAGTTTTTGTGTGAAATTTGGCCTTTTGGTGCTGCGCTAAAACTGTGAGTATTGTTGTTATGAGTTTTCACCAACGTAAACAAACCGATTCGTCGGTTTTCCCTAGTTATGAATTAACCAAAATGTCACTACAACTCGGTCAAATGAGATGCGAATTTTCGGTAGTAACTACGCGTGGTGTTATTCAACGTCTTCAACCTTCATCAGGAACAGTTTTTTTAAAGCACTAGACCACTACTACATTACATAGCTACAATTCAAAATTCTCGTCATGTACCATAAGTAAACAAAAAAGAGTGACTGATACAAATTTCTTAGACCAGGATGCACCTGAGAACCACAGATTTTTTCGTGTAGCCTAAATAATAAATACATAAAACCATTCACTTACCGCTGTTAGCTGCAAGCATGTCAATCATGCGGCCAGGTGTGCACACAATAATTTCGGCCCCACGTTTCAGCTCCGCTATCTGCTCCGATATTCCGGTGCCTCCGTAGACGCAGACAGCGTGTAAATTGAGGGACTTTGTGAATTTACGACATTCTTTGCCAATCTGCATGGCCAGCTCCCTTGTTGGCGTCATTATTATTGCTGCAGGGGAACATAACAATTTTAAATAAACCTACCAAAATATTTTATTATATTGATAAAGTTAATATCAACGAATGCGAGCGGCATAGAAGTAGGTAAAGAAAGGGATGAGTTTCCAAGAAACTCGTACAAGGCCAAAAGAAAAAAGAAAGTTGCTTCTCGGCTTTTTTTTTATTTTTGAAATTATGTGGGTTTTCAACTAAATTTGCATTTTATCCAAAAATATATTTAAACTTAATTTAACATATATACATGATAATCTTTTGTGAAAACTAAAGTTTGTGAAATTTTTTTTAAGAATGGGTATTCGGGTAACTGAGAAGTGTGATAATCACGGTATCCAAGGTTCTATTGTAGTAATGATTAAGTAAAGATGGGGAACTTCCCAAGAAACTTGCATAATCCAAAACGTTTGTTACTCAAAATTTTCTTCCTTGTGGTGTTGAGGACGTTTTCAGAACATTGATTGCACTATATTAAATCACTTAAACAGTAGTTAAAAATGTATGCATAACATCTTAAACGTGAAGGGGTACGATTACCAGCAGCATTGAGTAAGCCATGAGTAAAGCTAAATAAAATAAAAACAAAGTCTAGAACCTAAAACATGTATATATGTTAAATGAAGTTTAAATATATTTTTGGATAAAATGCAATTTCACAAAAGATTATCATCCGAATAATTAGGATAATCGAGGATTTACTGAACTACAGATGTCAGTGGGTATTCCAACCTACCAATTGGTCCCTCATCTGCATCAAGAGCCGGTTGGTCAAGTATGTGCCTAAACATCGGAATCAGGAAGGCCAAAGTTTTCCCACTGCCAGTTTTAGCGATACCAATCATGTCACGACCACTCATCACGACTGGGATAGCTTGAGCTTGGATGGGCGTTGGCTTCTCATAGCCGTGCCTGAAACAATCAAAATTACAGTCGTTACGCTAAATCATGTTTGGCCACTGCATTGCATAAAAAGCACTGAATGGTTACACTGCCGAATACCGAATATTCAGTACCGGGCAATTAATGTATTCGGCCGAATACTAGCCCAACAAGACTAAATTAAATACACAATTTTTATTAAAGTATGTGACCATAGTGAGTAAGGATAGCACAGTACTTTCATCCTGATGATCGATCGACCTATAATAAACTGAGGTAATAATAATAATAAAAATAATAATAACACACCACCCCCCCCCCCCCCCCCCCCCCCACCCCCCCGGGGGGGGCCCCCACTACAATCGATCAAAGCGTTCTTTCCAAGACTTACAGCTGGGAGCCTCTACAACATGAAACGGGAGGTAGTTCCAGGCGTGTACAGTGCGGTTGAAGAAAAAGTACTTCTGTGCGTCAAGTTTCATGTACTGCTTCTGCAGCTTGTACCTGTGACCTCTGGTCCCAACAGGGCACCTTCAAAGCCACGCACAATCTTAAAAACCTGCAGTAAATCTCCCCCGTTTCTGCGCTCAACAAGAGTCGTGAGCTTACGTTTCTTAAGTCTGTCTTCATAGGTAAGGGTACGCAGCGATGGCAAAAGGCGAGTACGTGGTAAGGTATATCACGTACACCTTCTTGTTTAAAGTGGTTTTAGGCCCTTATAATAGTGTTAGCCCCCAATATTTTAATACTTGTAATGTAATTTTTCATCAAGGGACAATTTGCGTCATTGTTTTTAGGACCCTAGACGGAACGCTGTTTGTAGGCTACCTAGCGCCGTGCATTAATAAATGTGGACCTTGTACTAGACGGGGCGTCGGACGAAAGTCTAACAGGAAATTCGTCTAATAGGATAATTATCTAATATCTGCCTAAACAAAACGTCTGGTAAATCATCTAAATGGAATACCATATAATGGGAAATCATCACGGAGTATCACATAATGGATAAACATCTAACTGGACAATCATAGACCTGCGGTTTCTGATGTTGTATGTATAGCCGCAGTGAGTGAGGCAGGGATATTAGACGATTTTCCAGTATACGAATTTTGTGTTAGATGATTTTCCATTATACTGTTATACTGAAAATACGGTGATGGGTGCGATGCGGTTTACATCGGTGAGACAAGAAAGGGAGTCCGCACGAGGGTTAAACAGTACATGGATGACACACGTAATGAAGTATGAAAACAGCGTTGCCACCGACCACATGGAGACAAAGCATAAGGGAAAGAACTACCACGTTGCTAAATGAAATGTCCCTTTCGATAGACACCTTCGTGGACTGGAATCACTGGCAATCCAACAGCACGTGAGAAATAACGCAACACTCATGAACACGCAAGGCCCCTCAAACCAGGGAATTCGTTTTCTCCTGAGAGAATTTACCGAGCTGCTGTCTAATTGTTAGAACAACAACGTGCCCAACAAATATGGGAGGCCGCGAGCGCAAATGCTAAGTTCAAGTGATTCCGATGTCGTAAGAAAAAGTTTTATCAATCATAGTGCCAGATGAAGACAGATTGCGAATACTGGTATAGCATTTGTGTTCTAAAATTGTGCGTAATTGTTTCCTGAACTTTCGACTGTTATACTGTATACGTTCTTCCAATTATGAGATTTTCCAGTTAGACCCCTCGCTCCCTCAAAACTAGGTACCCCATGTTTTAACTGCTACTTCAAGTGTGAATTTTTTTATGGTTTCCACATAACATCTACGCATTTTCGGCGTACAGGCAGTCTACATTTCTGAAACGGCTAATAGAAAGTTAATATTTGCCAAAAAATAGTAAACAAGTGGCCCTTACAAAAAAAAAAAAAAACCAAATAAGTAGCCTTGCAAGTGGCGTACATTACGAACTAAGTTTTTTTTTTAAATTTACATTCCATTTTCAAACTCCAAACAGCTGCAGTCAACAAACAGAAGGCCACCAAAGTTAATAATTAAAATATTGCTAAGAAAGTAAGTTTTAATCAATTCATTTTGATTAATAAGCAAATTTTCATTTCTGGCTTCAGCTAACAGTATATAGCTACCCATTGCAAAGATGGTATCAAAAGTATGGGTTCCAAGAAAGTATGGATCCATAGCCATAACTGACGTATTTTTATACCGTCAGACAATGAATAGGCAACCATTGACGATACTAAGAGATTGAAAATGTCTTAATAACATGTCATTTTGACGACTGTACTAACTTTTTTAAGACGTCCAATATTTTTCTGCTTGCTCCACACTGTGCCCATGATTTAATGGGTTTTGGACAACCTTTTCCCTTTACGGCGATTCCTTCTAATTCGGTTCGATACAACTCGACCTCTACAAACACATGAAATAAAATTAATACATTTATGCACACATCATGTCACTATTTCACAAAGTATATTTTAGATAAAAATTAAGACATTCTGTCAAGAATGTCAAGAATCAAAAATAAAAACCATAAACAATTTTTAAAAACAAATAAAAGCAAATATTCAGAAATAACTTTCTGGACGAAGGACAAATTTAAGCTACACCTGGTTCCTGGCATAAGGCTTCGATGGCGCTTATATGTTGTGTTAGTACCATGCCTTACACATTGTTTTTCTTGCTTCACCGACTTTATTTATTTGTCTTATTTCAGGCGGAGTGTGCTACTACCCATGACATTTTTTTACATTAATATCTTATGTTATGAAACCCAATGCTTCGCATCAACTAACTACTCACAATTATACTTTTACCAAATATGTCCAATACAACTGCTGTTGTAATGAGCCGAATTCTTGACAGCTTTTCAAAAAAGTTTCTAAAATTCTGCTGTCTTCTTCAGGCAACGAAATTCAAGAATGTTTTCTATACATAGACATACACATGAATTCTCTACATAGACATGCACTCAAAAAAGTTAATTCGAAAAGTGCAAATAGCATGTCTATGTAGAGAAGACTTTCTTGAACATCGTTGCCTGATGAAGCAGAATTTTAGAAACTTTTTCTGAAATTACAGCCGTCGAAAATTTGCCTCATTACAAAGGCAGTTGTATTGGACATATTGTATTTGGTAAAAGTGTAATTGTGTAGTTTGTTAACATCGTACCAAGGTAAAGTTGAGCCTATTGAGATTTAAAACTGCAGCAACTGCAGAAGTGCAACAATGGTGATAAATGCACGAAAAAAACTTGGTTTAGATTTTAACAATTATGGATCAACTACTGAGTAAGCCGCAACTACTGGACCATCGGCTGGACTATTGCCTGGTAAGGAAGATAAGCCAGAAGGAAACCAACTTGTTTTTTGTCACAACTTATTTCCTGTTTGCTCCTAAATGTAACTCATATAACGCAGGACTTGGGTACTGTAGCTAGAGAATACTCATGAACAAATGCATCGTTAAAAGTTCATACTGTGAAACTAGACGAAAACCAAATTAAAATCAATCCAAATAACACTCGTTTTCACATCCAAGACACTCCCACTGTCTGGCAAATTTTCGACAACTCCATGTTGTCTTATTTAGGCCTCCAAAGACTTGGTTAGCCTCTGGTCACATCGTCTGCTGTTCGTTCTGGTCGAATACAAAAATGGCGCCTCACTTCCGTTCTCCACGATCCCATAGCGTACTTAGTTGCTGCAGGGTTAGTTCCATGTTAATCAGGGTTTCCACATTCTGGTTAGAGGTCCTTGAATGTTCAGAAGTGGAACATCATGGCTTTCGTCATGTTTTATTGCAAGAGATTCCAGGCATGTTAGATGTTCATCACGTGCAGAGTTGGAGACTAAAAGAGTCTTTGTTTCTTTCCATTTTATCTCATGATGTGTCATCCTGCAATGTACTACGATGCCGTTGTCTTCCACCTCGTGTCGCACATTCACCATGTGCTGGGCCTAGCTCGTCCGCACTCCTTTTCTTGTTTCACCGATGCAAATAGCATCGCAGTTATTGTGTTGAACTCTGTACACTCCTTCCACAGTATTAACTACCCCATCTTCCCCCGTCTTTCATTTTTTGAGTCACCTTTGTTTGCTGTAGAATGGTCTCTTTTTCTTCTTTCCACTAATTTGTTTTTTCAGACCGTCAACGTTCTTCAGAAAAATCTTGAAAACTCACTTTCTCAAGATGCCCTGAATCTGGCCTGCTACTACCTCCAGGTAAGTTAAGTTCACTATAGGGACTTCTTCCACTTTCACTCTCTCGTACTCATGCGATGACACATCATGAGATAAAATGGGAAGAAACAAAGACTCTTTTAGCCTACAATCTGCATGTGATAAACATCTGAGGTGCCTGGAATTCTTGCAATAAAACATCACAAAAGCCACAATGTTCCTCTTAAGAACATTCAAGGACCCTCTAACCCGAACATGGATCACCAATTAACATGGAGCTTGACTTGCAACTAAGTAGGCTGTGGGATCGTGGCGAAAGGAAGCAAGGCATGCAGCCCTACAAAAACCGAAGGCAACGTGACACATCATTTTTGTATTCAACCAGAACTAACAGCAGAAGATGTGATTAGAGACTAACCAAGTCTTTGGAGGCCTGAAGAAGTCAACAGGGAGTTGTCGAAAATATGTCTGACAGTGTGAGTGTCTTAGATGAGAAAATGAGCATTATTTCGATTAACTTTAATTTGGCACGAACAAATATCTTGATGATCAGTTCACTAGGGCAGACTCAAGGCTTGACAAAAATATGTCCCAATAATAACATGATTTTTCATTATTCCATTTAAAACACATTAAAAGTGCTGAGGGCTGCATGTGCACTCCGTATTTCTTCTTGAAAAGTGGACGACGTACAGTTCATTTAAGATAAATTATGTATTTGATGTGTGATGTCATAAATATGGTAATTTTGTAATTTACTGTTTTTTTCCTATACACCTAAACAAAAGGAAGAGGTTGGGGCAAGCTTAAGCGCACCTGATCTTTGCCATATTGATCTTTGATTTGAATCCATCGCCCTCAAAGCAGAATGGGAATGTCAACTAATAACGAAACTGGAAACCCTGAGTAGTTTTGGCTACAGTCCATACAATACTTGCTGGGTTCACTCCCCCCTTTGAGTAGTCAGAGGTAATCAGCATTGCAAGTATCTACATATTGGCCATTACTTAATTGGAGCAGAGAGAGAGGAGCACCTTATGCAGCAACTCATTGGTGTTTCTTTGTGGCAACATCATGCCGAAACTACTGAATCAAATTTGAGAAAATGTTGTTTGCTAATTACGTACAACTCGGCGATTTTTTTCAGATCGAAAATCGGGTAGATTATGGGCCGAAAATTAAAGAAAATCAATCGGAAATTGTTACAAAACCAATTGTAACAGCATTTCAATTTGGAAATTGTTGAAGATTCAGCTGAAAAAGGAAAAGGGAGGTGTAATGTTGGCGGCCCCACTATAAGTTTGCACGAAATCTCTTTGACTTGGCTATGTGATGTTTTTCTTTACTTTGCTGCCCAACGTATGTCACGTGAACTAGGGTAGTGGATGCTTAAAAAGAAAGCTCTTCCAGCTACAAAAGCCAATTGAGTAAAGTACCTTCTTTTAACTCCTAATGTCGTAAATCTAACTACTGTACAGAAAAAAAAAATGCTGCAGCTGCCTTTACAAATTAGCTTTTGTATCCAAACCATGGGTTACCATCGTTCGTCATTCTGGCCAACTCTGGAACCTCAACATAGAAGTTCTTGCGGAACGGATGATAGGTAATCTGCGTATGGTCAACAGCTTGAAGCAGCTTCTTTTGCTTATTTTGTAACCCAGTCATGGTGGTTTGCAAATCTTCTCCCTCCTCTTCTGACGAATACTGTTAGTTAAATCAAATGCAGAAATGTTAACAGTTCCATATGTCTCTCTCGCTCAAAAAAAAAAAAGAATCAAAATATTTACCTCTAACGCATCCTGGTCTTGTTCAATCAGTTCGCCTTTTTTCTTTTCTTCTTTCTTTTTGGCAAATCCACTTACGTTACTAACAAGCGACGATTTCTGAAATGTACCAAACTACGGTTGAATAAATTACTACAGCTGCAAAAAAAAGGCAGTAACTTTATTCAGTGAGATACTAGTTTGGACCTATATTAAATATCCATTGTTTCAAAGTGAAGCAAACACAAAATTTAGGTATTTATGCAAGATAAATCTTCTCTTAGCGATATTTTCTGAAGCCTGTATGCTCCTAATACTGTATAAAGCATGTTTGTATTCCAAAAGGTTACCTGGAAAGAAGATTTTCATCTGGCCCCATCTGCAGCATAGAAAAACTCACAATATCAGGGGTCGAAATATTCGGATGCACAGGGGCAAATTGCACTCCAAAATCACAATTTACACTCTAGAAGCAACTCTAGGAGTGCAAAATTGCACACCAAAGTTGAATTTTTCATAACTTTTGAACCGCCCAAGCTACAGACTTGCGGTTTGCGGCATTTTAAACAGCTTGGAATTAGATTTCCTGTGATACCATTCCTTCCAAAGAAGTTAAACTCCATTTTACTACTTTTGGTTAAATTATGTGTGTGTAGATTTTTCAGTTGAATAGTGAAGTTACGCCAGTTTTAGCAAAGCACAGGAAAACAGTACATATTATTGAGATGCTGAATGTTAGAATTTCTAATGGATACAAAATAGGAGACCACAGTGTTGGTTTACATTTTGGTTTTGCACTCCAAAGACTTTTTTTGCACCCCAGTAACAAGTTTGGTGTAAATTCGACCCCTGCAATATGCTGTGGCCAGGAGAAGTCTCCGTGGGTGTTTTTCAGTGTTTTTCTGTCTAAGGGAAACAAAGTTTATAACACAAACCAGGCAGCAACCCAATGCACGGAATGGTGTTCAAAAACAAGTCTGCTTAGAAACCTGTTCGTTCACAAAGTCAAGCAAAGCTTGCGTAGTCTTAGCAGAAGGACAAAGAATGGAAAGGTTATCTGCATATCAAAATTTGTTGATGCATGTTCCGCCAACCAAGACAGCCAATGCCTTTTCTGCCCAGGGACCGACTATCTCTTCCATGCCTTGATTGAAGGCATGTAGACTTCAAACAAGACAAAGGAGAAGATACCACCTTGTCTTGCAACATTACTGATATGAAAATTTGAAGACACACTGTGTAATAGATTCTTACCTCTGCTTCAGGTACTGGTGGGGTTCCAACCACTGGAGGGGGTGCTTTAGCTTTCCGAACATCAAGCTTTCGGATTTGTTTAACTTCTTCCTGCACTCCCTATATTTATGATAAATGAGAAGAATAGTTTTACACACTTTTTGACTCTTAACCCTTTTGCGTCTTGTCCATGTAATGATTTTCTGCTAGAAACACACAACTGAATAGGGAAAGTTGGCTTCTCTACATTCTGCAAGCTATATATGATTAAGTTACTGCTCATATCTAAAATTGTACAAAAATAAGTTCACAACAAATTATGCAAAAACTAACTTGATTGGGTAAGAAGATGTTCGCTTATCACCGAAAATTTAAGAAGAATATTTGTTGTTAATTCTACATGCGTGGTAAAGTACCAATTTTCCCTCTGCTGCACTTCCAGTCTCCCACCACACTTTGTCTTAAGTCCCGCCACTCCCTAAAAAATGAAGTTACAACACCCTCAATACTATTTTCAATCATTCTGAAAAAAGTTACTGGCCCGAACAAATGGTTTTTTTGGCGTAAAGTTTTACATTTTGATGATTTGAAGTGCTCCCAGAGTGAAGCTATGCGACAGAAGGCAAGATGGACAATTTTGCTAGGTAATT
Organism: Lithobius niger; assembly: GCA_023313725.1. Lineage (NCBI taxonomy): Eukaryota > Metazoa > Arthropoda > Chilopoda > Lithobiomorpha > Lithobiidae > Lithobius > Lithobius niger. Next base: position 78,820 of record JAHWFP010009497.1, read on the forward strand.
TCAATCAGAAATTATTAAGATCTTTTACATGCCAAGAACTGACAAACGCATAAGGCATCACAGGGCCCTTCTGTTCTCGAAAAGCCTGTACCTCTGGGAAATGAGACCGTCGTGCTAATCATTTAGGCCACCTTACCCCACAAACTTTTTTATCATAAAAATATTACTTGGCTTAAAAATTTTAAAGTGTCGTACTAAATTATGTGGTCTCCCCCCCCCCCCCCGGTCCAAAACTTTTTACCTACATGATTCTCCCACCCCCCTCACCTCCACTCCCAAGTGTAACTTTTTTGTATGGCCAACAATCTCTTCATCATATCATATGGCTTATCGTATCACATCATCGGAGGCTTAGTGGTCTAGAGGCTGAAACGCATCAAATGTACGCCTATATTATTGAGATCGAGACAATGACAAAATAACAAAACACCAAGCAGGCAAAAACAGTACGAGCTTGAAAACTGAAAAACAAAACTACCACGTAAAAAAAAGGGAGGGGGGGGGGAGCTGCAGTGCAGTTTTTTTTTGTTTCACCAGAACTGGAACTTGATGTGAACAAAATATATATTTTGTGACTTGCCTGCATGAATGCATCCAGAGGATCTACTTCGTCCTCGACAGCACCTCCTTCTCCGTTATCAAGAGGCAAATCTTCGTCATCGTCGTCCTCCAACGTCCATTTCTTTGTTGGCGGCAAAATAACCAGCTGTCCACTGGCTATGATTTCTTCTTGGTCCTTTTTTCGCCGATCAGCTCGCCACTTTTCTATTCTGTCTCGCCTTTTTTGCATTTCCATTTCTAACCTTTTTACTTCAGCCTCCTTTAAAAATCACAATCAAAACAACAAATATCAACACACTATTAAAAACTAACAATACTCAATATAAGGAGTACTAAACTAGTAAGATCCTTCCTACAAATTAACTGGGTAATAACAGCTAAGATCCCCAACATCATCTAGCGAAGAGAATAGTATTTTGGTGTAAAGCATTAGTAAATTTTATAGGACACAGTGAACCAAGCCTTCAATAACATTGGTTTGTTGCAAACACAACCGGAATGGCAAGGACCTGGTGGTTACTGACTGCCATCTGATATCAAGACTAAACAAAAAAATACAAATTACAAAAGTTAAACAGCTTAAAATTTTAAAAAGAAGGCTACGGCTCGGCTGCAGAGGAAGGGCTGATGGTATTGGGTTGGGGTCACGAATGCCTTACCACCAAGGTTAGGTTCATTGTTCATTGTTGGAGAGTTTAGTATTCCTTTAATGTACAGCCCGCAAATTCTCAGAAAAAAAGGATAGGCTAGGCAGACGGGTCACACTTACTTTGTCGTGTTGAGATGGTTCAAATTTGTCCTCTTCCGTTTCTTCTTTTACTTTGGCTTCTTTGACATCGTTCTTTTTCTTTTCCTCAGCTTTATCACCATCTCTTCCTCGTGATCTCGACCGCCTGTAAAACACACATTTTTTTAAGCACAGAACTTGGAAGGGCCGATACATTGAAATATAGCCGCAGGCAGTCAAATTCTGTCCTCCGTGGTTCTCCAGCATAGAATACTATTTGTTTAGAGTATTCTCCTGTACTTCTTTTCCCAACTTATCATAGTATTTTCAGTAACTGCTACTTATTTCAGTCTAGAAAAATTTACTACCTTTTAAGTAAATAAGGGGAAAACATATGTGAAATATTACCAATCAACTGGTATTGATTTCTTTATAAAACACTATTAATTTTTTCTCTTAACCATGTCATACGATGTTAAACATTTGGTCTACATGTGCGTGGGGGTGCTTTAAGTTATCACTGGTCAACATTTTTGTTATGCCGCTAAAATTTATATTTTTGCCAAATTCTGACCAATTTAAATGTTCAAATACACCGTTTTAACCAGCTGGAAACATGCTGTTCAACTTGATACGATTGAAGATTCAGTAATCCTCATTAGTTTACGATTACGTGTACTCACAACTAAGGCTGTGCCAAACAACAATTTTTCAGCTGAACCGACCAAACCTTAAATAAGCCGAACACCGAACACTTTCGAACCGAACAAAAATGTACCAAATCAATGAACCTTTAAAATAAAGTTTAAAAGAACTCACTTTACAAAGATTCATATATTCATCAAAATAACTTAACTGCAGGTATGTGAGTTCACACAGACGTGGAAACTCTGTTTTAACATAACTTCTGAATGGGTAGTGCTAGGAACTCGTGGTTTACACCAACGGAAAGCTAGCGAAAAAAAAAACATTCAAAATGGTGTATCCTAACATCAAAATATGTCATATTAGAAGCGGAAATACGTTCGGTTTGGTATTTGGCCTTTGAAAGGCCGAACACCGAGTCGAATTGAACACACTCTGTTCGGTCATGTTCGGTTCGTTTTGTACCGTTCAGTACAGCCTTACTCACAACCAGCAGTTATGTTGTTGCCATTTAGGTTAGGATGAAGACGCAAGGGTCAGTTGAATATGGACAAATTTTATGCGGAAGTGGCATAGAGTTTTGGCTTCAATGATCCTGGTTCTACACCCCGCCAGAGTGAATAGAGAAGTGTCTACTGCACAACACCATAAAACACTTACGTACGACTTAAACCGAAATGCTCACCGTTAACGGTGGTTCATTAGAGAAAGAAATTGTTTCCTTTCTGTACACATTTTCCCTTAATTACTGTAGAAAGAAAATAAAAATGAACTCACCCAAAATTAAAACAAATGAGAACATCATTACAATAAGGCTATGAAACTTATGCTGTGTTTCCCAGTACAGAAACATTTTTACAGTACAATCCAGTATTTGTGCTAACGCTGTAAATTATTACCTTTCTCTTGACCGAGACCGTCGAATACGAGACCTGACTGGAGAAGGGGAACGCCGCCGCCTGTCTCTGTAAATAGGCACAGAAGCTTCAGTTTTGAATCGACGTGGTTCTAAAGCTTCTTTATTTTTGTACCTACCCAAACAAAAGAATTGCAAAGTCATGAATTGTTATACGTTTCCTCGATAAATGAGGCTCCCCCGTCTTCAAGTTGTGAACGCCAGGAACTAAATCAAACCAGTTTAAGTTTACCCTAAGCTACTTACGTCATTGGTATAAATCTTCTTCGATCACGGTCTCTTGAACGAGAACGCGGCCTCCGTTCGCGGCTGCGGGATCGCCGCAGTCGATCTTTACTCCGGGATCGTCGCATTCTCTCAACTGGACTTCGACTGCGACTCCGTTTACGATCTCGGCCTTCGCTACTTGATGAGCTTCGTGAACCTGATCGAGACCTCTTTCGATATCGCCTAGATAACATCAACCTATATTAGTAGGGATACGAACATGGAAAAGTAATGTTTAATAGCAGCAAATTCTAACATTACACTTAGTAAAAACTAAACGTCCTGGGAAGGGATGCACATATTAGCAAGTTGCCCTGAGGTACACTTGTTGCTACGGAAAAACTAGGCTATCTCTTAGTGTTGGGCGGTACCCGAAATTTTTGTGACGGTGCCGTTACCAGCCTAGGTACCGCAGTACTCGGTATTTAACAATTCTTAAAATTTGGCAGTACTTTCTTCGGTGCCTTCGGTACCAACGGTATTTTTTTTAAGTAGCCTAATCAAACTAATTAAGGTTGGAAATAGAATCATCAATTTCATTTACATAGCCCCTCACCCCCCCTCCAAAAAAATACACATAAAAAAATAATCACCAAGTGGGCTACTGAACTTTGAACTCAACGTTTTTTTGCCAATAGGCTAGTGCACATCTTTTAGCAAACTATTTGACCAACATACGAAAACACTCTTTACGACACAACCAAAGTTGCAGGCAGACAAAAATATTTCCGAACTAACTTCGCTACCTTCGGGAACTCTGCAGCATTTCCTTCCCACCAATACAACATATTTCTAGCAATGTTAAGCTTTGATACCAAAATAGCTGGTTTCAGTAGTGTTAGTTTCGGTACCGTAAGTTTTTTTGCGTTGGCCTAGTTTTGTGTTTTTGTGTGATATATATGCTGCTTGTTGTACTTTTTGTGAGCCGATGCCAATGCCATCTTTCGGTATTGCTAAAAGCTGGCCTGCAGAGACGTCACAATGGCATTTGAAACAGAAGTCATACACCCTGCGTTGGGCCTACTAGCTTCCGGTTGCCGATCCTACATGGGTCAACGTGTCTGCATCAAAAGCAAGGGTGCATCCAAGAGATGGGTCGAGGGGGCTGCCCTGCATGGTGTGCACACAGCGCAGAGCACGAGGATGCAGTGGCCATTGCAGAAACTTGGGGAGATGTGCTTTCAGTTAAAAAAAAAAGTTTGTTGATATCATTTGTGGTTCCCGTTTCATTAAACAATGAAATATCGGAGTACATTCTGGGACACCCTGTGTTCTAGATGCACAAAATCCAAATTCAATTGAATATTAGACCTTGTTTGACCAATTATCTGAGAGGGTCAATTTCAATAGGATCACACAATCTTTCTATTAATTGGGGTGGGATAACCTTCGGAGGTTGCTAACACGGCCCTAACTCAAAACTTGTTGAAATCCTTTAACTTAACAGTATTGTTTTGGGTAGCTATCACAAGTTGAATATGCTATTGGTTCACTGCATCGGAAGAAGTCAATGTGACGCTGTCTCTTACGTTTTAACTCCAGAAGATGCATTTCTTCTTTCCTCCAGTTGCTGTCATGCAGCAAACTGCATAGGCTACGGAACATCGTGCTCACTGTTGGTAACGATTATTCTTTCTTGTTGCCAAACTTGGCACTGTGATTCTTTATAACAGTATTGAGATTGAAAAATTCAACCATCGTACTTTTAATGTTCTCTAACTACGGTAAAAAATTTGCTGACGCTCAAACTCATCAGTATTTTGCGAATTTTCGATACACATTTTGTCCATACGGGTGTAAAATATGGTGCTTCTAGCTTCTTCAGGCTTAAATAAACGTGCTTCTTCAGTTATCTACATCGCTGTTGTGCTAGCTGATCAGAAAAATTTGAAAAAAACGTGGGGGATCATAGCCCTCAATGTATGTTAGGCAGAGCTTGCTGTTGTTGCCGTTGTGCGCCAGGCCGCGTTTGGTCGCTGTCATGGCAGTGCCACTTTCTAGACAGGTGTTCACCAAGTTGCCGGCTGATTATATGTTCGATAGATGGGTTTGATCGTCCCTGCAGGTACTTAAGTGATCCACCTTCCAAAATTTTGTGCTAAATTGCAAGTGATTCTAATCCCCTCAAATGTCGATCTCTGGAGTTAGATACTATTAGAGTTGACGTTTTATTCCAAGCCATGTAATGATCAGTACTCATGCAGTGATATGCGATGCTGTACTACTTTATTTCTTGTATCTGCCATGTGCTGTTTAACCCTTTCTGTAAAGAGACATAAATCGCTGGAAATAATATTAAGGGAAATTGGAAATTTCCGCTGTTGGCTAATTTCTAATTTTCCTTAATAACTCTTTCTATCACTCCCTTCCTTGTCTAACCTATATATACAGCATCGCAATCACTGCATGGCACTCGGTATACTCCCTCCGGGGTGTTGGTGATGCCCTGAAGCTCTTGTAAGGAGACAAGAGCTTCAGGGCATCACCATCACCCCGGAGGAAGTATACCGAGTACCATGCAGTGATTGCGATGCTGTATATATAGGTGAGACGAGGAAGGGCATGATAGAAAGGGTTAAACAGCACGTGGAAGATACAAGAAATAAAGTAGTGACAAACAGCATCGCATATCACTGCACGAGTACTGATCATCACATGGCTTGGACTAAAATGTCAACTCTAATAGTATCTAACTCCAGAAGTGATCGACTTTGAGGGGAATAGAATCACTGGCAATTCAGCACAAAA
>JAHWFP010009498.1:187-12309 GCA_023313725.1 Lithobius niger
GTAATGAGGTTCTAATGGGACGGACAATTCCTGGGGGAGGTTGGGGGGAGGGGCGAGGTGGGGGAGTAGACCACTTCTAGGTTTAGTCCTCCACCTTCGACTTTTACTTCGTCCACCGCTTATGGATTACTCCACGATGGCCAAAGAATAAAAGAAGAAATAAAAAATAATAGTCGAAAAGAAAGAAAAAAAAAGAATTGGACCGTTCGAAAAACACTTTCTCTAACTGGCTCCCAATTTCTTCTGTCCATTTTGTCCGTCCTTTCTTGCTTGCTTTGATAACCTGCCAGGTATGGGGCGCCAAGGGTAAAGAAGAAACTGGTGAGTTTTTCAACATCGTTCAACATCGAATGGACGTTTTGCGGTGTATTAGAAATAGTTAACTGTTTTTGGCTAAATCAATTGCTTCAGTTAACGATTTGCAAATGTACCAATTATTGTTTGCAATAATTACTAAATTGAGAGTAAAAAGCTGATGTTTATAAATCTGGGGTAACAAACGATGAATTAAAAAAATCTTACTTCGGATTAATTAAATAATTAAAGTTTAAAGCATGTCCCTCGCTAGATTAATCTTGTCCTTCTTTGATGAACATGCTTTTTCCAACTCGATCTTCAATTGCTTTCTTTATTAACATTGGTTCCTTTTGCTCTACAGATGTATGACAGGATTTAGATTAGGGGTTTGAATAACATCTCTGTAATGTGTGGTGCAGTGGCAACCCGGACCACTGCACTGTGACTGAGGTTGGCGCTAATGACCAAGTTGTCGACGCGCCATTATTCCTCAATCCCTGTTTCCTTACTCACTGTTTCCTTTTGCGGGGGGTTGACCCTCCTGAATGTTATTAGTGTCGGCGGCCACTTACGGTCCGGCATTTCCTTGTTGATTGTTGCCATCTTGATGGTTTTCGTCGTCGTTTCCATCTTCCGCATGACATTGCGCGTCAGTTGGGCGATAAGTCTGTCCTCCTGTCCGGTGTTTTTCAATTTTTGCAGGAGGTACAGATGTATGACAAGATTTAGATTAGGGGTTTGAATAATATCTCTGTAATGTGTGGTGCAGTGGCAACCCGGACCACTGCACTGTGACTGAGGTTGGCGCTAATGACCAAGCTGTCGACGCGCCATTAGGCCTCATCTCCCCCCCCCTTTTGCTCTAACGTGTGTCCTTCTCGAGTCCTTCTTAATTTAAAATTTTGTCTTCTTGAGATTTGTCCTTCATGATCTAACATTTTGAACTTCTTGATTTAACATATTTTGTCCTTCTTTATTTAAAATTGGTTCTTTTTGCTCTACGCTTGTCCTTCTTGAGACCTTCTTTATTTAAAATTGTGTCTTCTTGAAATACATGTGTCCTTCATGATGTGACGTTTGAAGTTCTTGATTTAACGTATTTTGACCTTCTTGATTTAACGTAGTTTTGTCCTTCTTGATTTTATCCTTATTGAACATTTGTCCTTCTTGATTTTATCCTTCTTGATTTAACATTTGTCCTGTTCATTGTGGTAGTGATGTGTTGGCAATACGCCGTTTCGTAAATGAATTTGTGCACTTTCTCTATATGAAAGTTAATTGCTGGTTTTCTCCATCACAAGCACTTGGTATTCAAATCCTGGGGTTATATTAGAGAACCAGATTGTGAATCTTCATCTTCAACTGACTGCTGCTTTTCCGTCAACATTTGTTAGGCCTGATTTACGAATATTTGTCAGATTCAAGTGCTTTGTGCAGATTAATTTCTTCGTTGTCATCGTATACCTACAGTTTTAATTGGCATGAGCATTCAGCGGCGTCTTTGACAACCAGGACTTGCCGTTGCATTCCTGGTTCAAATCAAGACCCCATTGGCGAAAGGAGAAGGAGGTTGTGGGCGCACACGTGGGCCCAATTGGGTTGACAGGTCGTAAGTTGGCGGAAGCGTGCGTTTAGCAAAGTGAAGGTAATTTGGGTCGTCATTTCTTGAAAGGCCCCCAGGCCCAAAGTGGTTCGATCGTTGAAATCTACACACTCTTACAACTCTTCTTCATTTTGGGGAAACCCCCTTGATTTCGGAATAAGTTAGGCCCAAATTGCTTGAGGCAGTTGTCGGAAGCGAAGATGAGCTCCTTTGTTGCTGGCCAATGTTTGTGTACTGAAGGGTTTGTCAGCCTTTTACCGTTGAGTGAAACTGTGTTGTGTGCGTCAGAGGAGTTCATAACTCTGGCACGATGATGGCGTGGGACTTTATTTTTATAGCAGTGAACTTTTGAAGGAATTAATATTAACTCAGTGATTTATAAGTCAGTAGGATGTATATTACTCCTTGACAACCAATAATAACTCCTCACACAAGATTGAAAATAAGTTTGGTGATGAAAAGCAAGCTTAGTTTTGGTTCTCTGGGGACCCTAGCTCAGCGGGCAAAACGTAGTAGACTGGATAAGAACCCTGGCCTCCAAGTTATGAAGGCGGAAGATCAGATCGCTTCACTTACCTACACCGTACATATATACAATTCTAAAGTGGTTTGCGGGTTAAAATAAGTACGTGAGTTGTAGAATCGTTGAAATGTTGTAGAATGTAAAACGTGGGGGTAGTTTTATATATCTTAATTCATTATGGATTTCCTGAACAAAACAACCTCGTTCGCGAAATAATAATAATAGGGTTTGTTGCTCATACCTTACTGTAAATATTTACCGAGCTGAAGCATCGTCGGACTAGGAGATCTTCCCTCCCGGACAGTTTACACCATTGAGATCTGTGATATATTGGCGAATACGCAATTGACCGTTAAAGTTGCCATGAATGTTTCAAGCAGGCGTGTCCAGGGGCATGCTGCTAGACGACACGAATCTTCGAATATGACACACATTTTGATGTAATAGTTGGACACGTTGTCTGCAAATATGGGAATGATTGCGTCAAAATTACGTCATTTTCGACGTTAGCGACTGACGAGCAACTCGCCCCGAGCCGAGTTTATCACGAGTTTACCAAGAGACCGCGGGGCTCCCGGTCTCTTAAAGGATCCCAAGACCTTAAAGGCCCACTGCATTGCATGGATGATGTTTGATTCTTGACCTCATCCACCCCTGGCAATTTCGGGAAGAGAAGGATCCTATGGTGTCTCGTATTCATGTCTATTGTGGCATGCAAAAGATCCTAGGAATTTTCGATTGGAATTAGTCGCTAAATCGTCGTACCTCTCGCCTTCTGGCTCCTTGCACGACAAATCTCCAAAGCATGGACACGAACTAAATATACAAAGTCAGTAATCCTTTTTCTAATTGGTAAGGCTGTCGTAAACCCTTGGCCAATGTATACAGCGGTCTGTAATCCATTGTCGTATGGGTAAGGTGATCAGTAATCCATTTTCTAATGGGTAAGCGTTCTGTAATCCTTTTTCTAATGAGTAAGGAGGTGTGTAATCCGTTTTCTAATTGCTAAGGCAGTCGGCAAACCTTTGATGGCTAAGCCAGTCTATAATCCCTTTTATAATGGGAAAGGTGGTATGTAAACCCTTTTCTAATTGGTAAGGCAGTCTGTAATCTTTTTTCTAATGGATAGGGCGGTCTGTAATTATTTTGTAATGGGTAAAGTGATCTGTAATTCTTTTCTAATCATTAAGATGTTCCGTAATTATCCCTTTTGTAATGGGTAAGGCAGTATGTAATCTCCTTTCTAATGTATAAGGTGGTCTGTAACCCTTCTCTAATGGGTAAGGTGTCTGTAATCTCTTCTCTAATGGGTAAGGTGGTCTGAATCCCTTTTCTAATGTGAATGGCTGTCTGTAGTCCCTTTTCTAATTGGTAAAGTGGTCCTTAATTCCTTTTTGAATGGGTTAGGTGGTCTTTATTCCCTTTTCTAATACTAAGGAGTGTAATACCTTTTATAATAGGAAAGGAGGTGTTTAGTCCCTTTTCCAATTGGTAAGTGTAATCCTTTTGTAATAGGTAAGATGATTCCATTGATTTAAAGTTATGGCGAGTGATTTTTTTTTCTACTGTTTGTCAGAGTATTGTCTATCCATGTGACACAATGTTATTATTCATGATTTAAAACTTTGTAATTTGTTCGTTGTAAGCTAATTATTTCTCTTTTTATTCAAACAGGAATACGGACCTGAAGAAACCTGTCAACAAGTGCACTCGTCAGAAACGGTAAGTTTGCATTTTGATTCTGTGAACTTAATTCTGCGGTTAAGCAAAACATTTTAAATAGATACTGCAAACTTGTCCAAGAGATCCGTGACATTTTTGCCTATTTAATTCGGGGTACAAAGCCACTTCAGTAATTCGATAAGAGGTACAGTATTTTAATACTATAGGCATATAAATGAGTTCTGACAAACACAATTCTTCAGCGGAGCGGAGATGCCATCAGCGGTTAGTCACTCTTAACAGTCCCAATGTAACGTCACCTAAGGGTTAGTAGCGCAAATAGCACTCACCGCTCACCACTTGACCAAAAACTGCAGAAGCACAGACAACACAGCGCTAGTAATCGTGGCTTAAGCCGGCCACTGTGGAGTTCAAAAATGCCGGCAAATAAACGTTACGCTGTTCAGGATGGAGTTCTACTTGGAAAACCGGGAAAAACAAGTAAAATTCAGGGAATTTATCAAGTCTGGAAAATTCAGGAAAAAATCAGAGAATTTGGTAAATATATACTGAAAGTCAGAGAATTTGAACAGTTTCCGAAAGTCTTTTTCACTTATAAAGAATAGCTAATTCGGATTTAATTTTTTACTTCGAAAACTTTCACTCTATTTCAGTTCAAACTTCATGTCCTTTTTGTTTCATTCTGATAAAGTGAAAACTCCTTAGGCCTAAGTAATGTGGGCCTAAGTGCATTTCTAGTTTTGTTCAGATTACAGGCTTTTCCTACTCTTTACCAATGCCAGTTAGGGCAGTGTATTTTTTGATTAAGCAAAGCAATGCAATATAGTTATTGCGATTTGAGTAAAATGTGAAAAAAAAATAATACTCTTCTACTGCACTTTCCTTCGACCAAAAAAAATCAGGGAAAAGTGTCAGTATTGGTCTGGAAAACCTGGAAAAATCAGGGGAAAGTGTCAGTATTGGTCTGGAAAACCTAGAAAAATCAGGTAAAAGTGTCAGTATTGGTATGGAAAACCTGGAAAAATCAGGGGAAAGTGTCAGTATTGGTCTGGAAAACCTAGAAAAATCAGGGAAAAGTGTCAGTATTGGTCTGGAAAACCTGGAAAAATCAGGGGAAAGTGTCAGTATTGGTCTGGAAAACCTAGAAAAATCAGGGAAAAGTGTCAGTATTGGTATGGAAAACCTGGAAAAATCGGGGGAAGTGTCAGTATTGGTCTGGAAAACCTGGAAAAATCAGGGAAAGTGTCAGTATTGGTCTGGAAAACCTGGAAAAATCAGGGGAAAGTGTCAGTATTGGTCTGGAAAACCTGGAAAAATCAGGGAAAAGTGTCAGTATTGGTATGGAAAACCTGGAAAAATCAGGGAAAAGTGTTAGTATTGGTATGGAAAACCTGGAAAAAATCAGGGAACTTCATCAAGAGATTTTGAACGCCACCCTGCTGTCGCAAACTGTCAAAACAATTCATGGTAATTTTCACAAACCACATATGGCAAATGTTAGCTAACACAATTTACCTTAACGAAATTCGCTCGCCCTTGCTCTCCTGAGTGCTGTTTGCTTGCCGTTTTTAAGCTGCGTAATTGCGTTGTACGGTGGCTCATTGGGACACACAACACCTTTTTTTTCTAGACATGCAAAACTTTTATTGAAACCAGAACTGGCACCGGGCGCAGTTGACCATATATCGTTCTACGTTGAAGTGTGTCTTATTCGGTGTTGGAACGCCGCAGTTCCGGTTTTATGAAAGTTTTGTGTGCGTGGAAAAAACGTTGTTGTGTGTTCCAACGACCCACCTTAGTAACAACACGCGTTTCTTCCCGTTTGTTCTCCAAACTCGTGGCCGTGTGTGTATGACGCTTGCTGAGTGTTGCTTTCCATAGGAATGTGCTCCTGAACAAGTGAACACCGAAGTGAGCATTGCAAACGAACGAAACCAACACCCAAGCAAGCTGACAAATCCAACACCAATATTTTTATAAGCACATCTGGATAGCCCTGCAACCATTCGCGAGATTTGCTGCAAAAATGATAAAAGAAGCAACTGTTTTAAAAATTGGCGGGATAATAGTGATTTTCTTACCATTTGAAATTTATGTGTGGCCTTCTTTACACGACACGAACTTTCCCTATGGTATATTATAGTAAATGGCATTGTTGCTCATGTAGTTGTCGGGGGCACTAGACTTACAGATCGGTATTCCTTACCGCTACAACTGCTTAACCATCCAACGAAAAGCCGAACATTTTCAAAATTAATTGATGTAGTAATTTCCTCTTCGAACTCGTGAATTACATACACCGAAGCACCTTGTCACGTAATTTCGCCAAATCTGAACAAAATTGCGAACATCATCATGTCCCAAGCAAACAGACACACTCACAAAATCCTTATTCAAGAGAATTCAACCTTTCTGCACTGTGACTGAGGTTAGTGCTAATGAACTAGCTGTCGACGCGCCATTAAATCTGAATACGTCCCCCCCCCCCCCTCTCTCTCTCTCTCTGGCTGAAAAGTGTAAAGCATAAATACAAGTATTGATCACTGCTAGTAAATGACAACTCGAAGCAGGCTAAACAACAAAACGGCGTCATGTTTCCCACATCATTGCTTAGTCTTCGATGTGAAAAGTCTGTAATTCGGTAGGTAGGGACATGGTCAAAATAATGAATCACTGACGCCGTTGCAACAAATTGAAAAGACGAGAGGAATGTCAGAAGTGAAAGCTGGTCGAATCATCGAGATTACGGAGTACCACCCCTTCGGTTAAGTCAGTGGCACCCCTGGGTGAGGGCGGGGAAGAGGGGGGGGAGTGCCCAACTCCGGGACCTCCAGTTAGGAGTAAAATTTGGTGCAGTTAACAAAATTTTTTAAAACCTTTCAAAGCTTTATTCTACCTTTTTAACCTTTTCCTGCGTTTTTAAACCTTTCATGCGTTGTTTTACCTTTTACCGGACTTCGAGGTACTTAAATTCCCCCCCACCCTTCCTATTCCTAGATTCTTAGCCGAAGTCTCGAACACCATTTTGAATTCCAATTTTTTTTTTTTCCTCCTTCCAGACAAAATTGCAGTGTGTGCCACTGTGTACACTGGATGTGTACCATGGCCGCGAGCACAGGATCAGTACATGTACAAGTTACCCGTCGCGGTTAAAGTTTTTGCATATTTTGTCAAAATAAATAGTAACATCGCGTCGTTTCGATGTAACCTACTCCAGAAAATAAGGAAAACGAAAAGCAAGCAGCTTAAAGAAAAAAAAGTAGAGGCCTTAAAAAATTATCATTTATGCACGCTTTCTGTACCCCACCTTACGGCGCGTTGAGGCAGCATTCGCCTTTTCATTCTCACAGACAGAAATCATCTGAAGTTCCAACATGGCGGCGTTGTTAGGTCTGCCGACTCGCAACGAAAACTGTCAATAATGTGAGTTCAGAAGCAACTGGGTAAACTGTTTCGTCAGGAAAAAATCTTTTATCTTATTGTCACGGATTATAAGACTGCAAGCATTGCTCAAACGATGTCGGATTTAACGAATCCATGTGCTGTTGCTACCATGGCAAGGACATCTTTGCGATCGCAGTTAAATTATAGCTGCAAAAAATGCAAAGGCGAATCGGTGCTTATACCACGCGCCATGGCTGTGTGCTGTGACGTGCATATCACGTGTCTGGGCTAGTCCAATCAGACGGCCAAACAGCCGTTGTTCTCGTTCGTCATTGGCTAACTCATGGTGACGTCACGGCAAACAGCCATTGCGCATGGTTTAAACGTATAATAAAGGTGCCTATTCACCGAATGACACGCTGCAGCATCTAGCGTCGTCTACCATTATTTAGTTCTGTGTAGCACTTGATTTCAACAAGCGAAGGAAGGCGCAAAGAGATTTCTCTTTACATAACAAGCCACGTGCCTCCTTAATTATTGAATGTAAAGTTGGCACGTCCACGTGCACCAGGGAGCAAGTGTTCAAGGTTAACGATATCACTGTCACTGGTTCATAAGCTGTGTTTCAAAATGGTCGACATATAGAAAAAAGCGCCCGTGATGTCGTTAGGCTTACATTATGGTTTGCTCCCTGGCGCACGTAGACGTACCAACTTTACACTCAATAATTAAGGAGGCACGTGGCTTGTTTGTTTCATAAAAAGAAATTTCTTTGTGTGTTCCTTCGCTTGTTGAAAGTAGGGCTAAACTGATCTAGATAGTGGTAAATGGCTGTAGATGCAGCCGCCGGTCATTTGGTGGCAATCCCCCTTTAAGGTTAAGGGCAGTTTTAGGCGGCCTCCGTTTATTTAGTGTTCAGCACAGCCAAAACCACGCGTGGATTAATTTTCAATGTGTGGGAGAAAAATCTGGAAGAAAAATCTTAAATTACTCTTTGAAGTGTGTGCCAAAAGGTAGGGGGAAAACAGTTTTATTAATCTAATTAGTTTAAACGTGAAATCGTCGTTTTTAAACCTCATTACGTCATTCTTGACAGCATGAGCTCGTATTGCCTGCGTGTTTCTGTACACTTGTATTGCATATTAAGCCCCATAGTGTTGACATTTTTTTCCTCCTACCCTACACGTCGTCACGAGCGTGCGAGTCTTGGTCATAAATTATTGTAGAAATTTACGAACGCTTTCACCTGCTCTAGTCATTCAGTCTTTTTTTCTATTTTTCCCTCCGTTTTTTTCTCATTTTTTCGTTCATTCCTCGTTATTTTTGGTAAGCTACGTATAAGACTGCGCGTAATTTTTGATCATGTGCCAGCAATCTATTTCATCACTAACATTTTTTCATCCCACCTTTTTGGAATAGCTCATATTTTTACTTTTTTTTACTCGGTGGTTTAATAACTTTTTCCTGCTTCGACCAATTAGTTCGTTTCATTCACAATTCTTCAGTGACAGACAATAACATTTTTTCCTTAATTTTTTTTCTTCTTTTTTTTCCCCACCGTTTGGTTGGCTTTCTTTTTTTTTTTTTTTGGTGCCTATTTGGCAGTTGGAAAATGGCATTTATTTCAACCCGATTCCAAAACACTTCCACTAAAGAATCGAATAGGGGGCTGTTAGCTGCCAGAATAGCTCGGTTAGTCAAGTCAGTCGTGGAGGTTTTCGTTCCGGGTGTGGAATTAGCGCAAGTAAACGTCAGTTCCAATTCTAATTAAGTCAGTTTTTGAGTCAAAACAACCGCAGTTTTTGGACGGATTGGGCAGAGTTCCTCACTTAAATTCACTTACGGCGTTGGTGGATGACCTCGGTGGGAGGCCGGAAGGGTAGGGGTGGGGGGAGATGGGGTAGGCGCGATTTTTATCCATCAATCACTCCATGTCAAAATCATAAAAAGACAGAAGGAAGTAGGAAGACGCCTGCTAGCCCGCCTCTGATCTTCCTGGTTTTGATTTGATTTGAGCCGCCATGTTCTATTTTAAAGACAAGCAATTCACGCCATTCGATATCAGTGCCAGTGCCAGAACAAAGGCATCGTAGGTCTTGAGGCTTTAAAGAAAAGATTCAGCTTACGATCATATAATTTTTCGTCTCAGTAGGAAATGTGTAGGATAACGCAAATCGAGTTGAGTCCTAGTAAGCAAGACTTATGGCAACTGTCGAAAGTGTATTGTAGTCAGAATTACGCATGCCGAAAGTGTACTGTAGTCAGAATTACGCATAAGACTTCATGCGATAGGCCTAGCCGACTCGCCCCACTTAATCGCCCCGACTCGTCCTTAATGTAATGACTGTTCATTATTTTCAATGAGGGAGGAGGGGGGGGGGGGTTAGCAGGCTGTCGTCAATTAAAAAAAAATGCATGACTCTCCCTTGGTGTTGGAACATTTATTGTTCCCCCCCCCTCCAAAATTGTAAAATTTCTATACATTAATGTTCGTTGGATGTGCTGAATGAGTTTGAAGCTATGTTCAAAATTAATTTATTACATAAAATTTCACAGACATTCCTAAATTACCTGCAGCTCATACGCAATAAAAAAAACGGGCATGTACGACTACTGTAATGATGGGTACCGTCTTAACTAAACACAAAAATAGCTAAAACCCACTTGGAACTTCAAAGGCACGTGCATCCAAATTTTATAACTGCTCTGTTTAGTTTACGGAATTAAATTTGCATTTATGTCATAAACAAAAACATTCGTATGGATTGTGATGCAAAGAAATGTTTTTCCTCGTTGGACTTTTGTTCATTTCGCCCGCCATTGCTGTTCAAAAGCACTTCCTATGTATTATTATTATTTTTTTTTTTTTTAGCATTCTTTGACTAAAACGTTTCGTACATCAACAAAATTGTAAAATTGCACTTTGCTCAATTACGGTTTTTCCTTTTAGGCAACCCTTTGGCCTCAAAACCAATAATGGGCCTTGAACAAGGAATATTTGAACCGTTGCCATGGTTTTAGCGTGGGTCTCCATTCCCATATCTATTAAATTATTCGTCCCTGCCTTGCGATATTCGAGGGGACGCCCCTTCCACTGCGACGAGCAAGCATTTTAAAAGACTGGTGATATATTTCCCCCAGACAATGTCCCGTCAAAGGGTGGGTGTTGGGGGGCCGGGGAGTGGGGAGGAAGAGAAAAGAGAAAGCCTTGAGTCATAACTTCGTCCGAAATTCACTTGTGAAACGGTGCTGATAGGAGCCTTATTATGGCGAAGATTTACTGGTCATAGGAGAGGTTGTAACTCCATTTTTTATGCGCTTTAGCGAGGGTATCGTTTTATTTATGGCCAGTCCGAAAAGAGTGACCTTTTACAATTTCTAAATTGATTGGGCGAGTTTGGGGATGATGATGATTCAAAATTGATTTGAGTAAAAGTGCTCCATTTTTCAAATTTTATATATTCTTCGTGTCCTCAAGCTTCCAAGAAACGAATTTTCGGACTCCCAACTTCGTGTAGATCGTAATGGTCAAGTGGTAAAATGTTGTTTCCATTTTTTTGTCGTTTTGTACGAATGAGTTTTTTTTTCATTGGTAAATAAAATAATAGTAATTACGAACTAGTTGAGGAAAACAGAATGTTGTCTCTCTCTGCTTGTCATTGTCATGCCCTCAAGATTAAATCTTCTTTTCCTGATTCTAAATTATTAAATTTGAGTTATCGGCCTGTTCCTAGCAGTTATTCGTACTGAAAAGAAATTTTACGGCCATAATTTTATTGCCTTCAAAACTGCAATAACTGAGCTTATAACTGTTAGAAAAGTTGTGGAAAATTTTGTGAAAAACGAAGAATACGATGGAATGATCTTTAGTTTGTAGTCTGCGTACAATTGTGTAACCATAACAACGAAGCTGTAATGGTTCTTAAAGGCACCGAAAAAAAAACACATGGAAAAACAAAACTAATATTGGAATAAATGGGAAAAAATATTGTATGTATATCAAGTTGTCTACTAAGCTTATTTTCGTATATTCCTGAAAAAGTCGTTGTTTTATTACAGTCATGGTAATCCTGCAGAAGTCATGATTTTTCCAACGAGCCATCCATTTTTTTTTTTAAAAAGTCACAATTTTGTAACAACGACTGGATGATGTGAACAACTGATAGGGTCTCTTTGGTATTTGTTCATTCATGCTCAGACGAGAATTTTGTATTTCTTCAGTCCTCCAGCACTTTTCGTTACCTTTGGTTTTCAACCCAGTTTTCAAACGCTCGTGATTTTTTTTTAAGTATTCCAAGAATACTGAAAAAGCCATGAATATTTTTTTTACTTTCGGTTTTAGTAGACGCCATGTACACATATTTATATTTTGAACAGAAGTGCTGGATATTCTCCCTGCAACCTGAAGGCAGGGAGAAACACATTTTTCCCGTTCTGTTTTTTTTTTTTATTTCCCCGTTCTGTCAGGGAAAAGAAAAATTGCATGGTTTATGAGTAACGTTTCTTTATAGTGTTGTCTCGCCTATTAAAAGGACATACCTTCCCATTCATTTCGAGCATCCTGCTCAAAATGCTTTTGCGACATTTATATAGGTTTGAGTGAATGTAGCGATCCCGTTTCTTGCGAGGGGG
>JAHWFP010009499.1:0-36361 GCA_023313725.1 Lithobius niger
GCTGAGCCATACTGACACGGCCGTGTCAGTATGGCTCAGCGGTAGGATCTTGGCCTTTGATTTCAAAGTTCCCGGGTTCGATTCCCCGCTGAGGCAGTCTGACGTATAAGTCCAAAAGGCAACGTAAATAGGTTTGCATCCGTATTTATTAAAACACATACTTCTGATGCACCTCATCTTCTGCATTTCACTTCAAACGCACAGCAGGGCACCAGTCTAAAGAGATATGCTATCTACATTAAATGTAAGCTACACGTTGGTTATAGTGTAATAACTATCACAAATCCTTGCCGTTGGCCATGTCCGTACATGCCCTGTCCACACATAGTCCTTTCATCGCTCCGGGCACTTAGACAACATACTGTCCCCATTTCATCAGGTGCAGTGACACAAATGGGAGTGCCCACGTCTTCCCTGAGCTATCCGCATTGTTATGTTTCAGCAGCCCTAGGCGGTATCTCAGTGGTGGCACTATGGGTCGCCATGAACGGGTGTGCTCACCTACTGGTTCTTTCTGCAGACTTGGTGGTACAGGGCGCTCTGGTTCGTAGTCTGGGTCAGACTGTGTGCCGGAATCTTCTCCTTGCGAAGCGCTATCTTGATCATTCTCTGGAGCTGGTATCCTCATCGTCTTCACGTGATGCGTTATCCGCAGCTTCCGTAGTATCCTCATCATTGCTTTCCCTTTGCTCGTCCAGGTTCTCCTCGTAACGTGGGCCATACCTATCCATAGTGGTTGTATCGAAATAGGGTTCCAAAATAGCAATATTCACTGTTTGAACGTTACCCGTGTCGTTGATGTGAAAAGGACCTAGGTAGACAGGTGAGTTTTCTCGTGAATCCCTCTGCTGCATCCGACTTTCGGTGAATTCGAACCTTCACCAGTTGGTTCTTCTCGTATGACACTGACCTATGTGACTTGTCGTATGCGATCTTTGTATTCTTGGCAGCCTCCTCTAGATGTGCTCTTGCCGTGGCATGTGCACGTTCCATCACTGCTGTGTTGGTGGCGACATATTCTTCCATTGATAATGGCTCCACAGACTGGAAACCTAAGGCTTGCATTTTTCGTTCTCGGATCCCTCAGATGCATGAGGAAGAATGGCGTTTCTCTCGTGCTTGCGCTTGGTGTTGTGCACACTGCGTACTGAATCATGGATATATGGACATCCCATTCTACGTGAACGTCCTGCACGTACGCGCATAAGCAGGCTTTCATCGTCGGTTGAGGCATTCCGTTGCGTTTGCTTGAGGGCAATAGGTTGTCATGGGGTTATAGTCTACCCTAGTAAGTCGCACCACCTCCTGGTAGATCTTCGTGACGAAAGCTGCCCCATTATTTGATATCAGAGTCTCAGGTGGTCCCATTTCATTTACCTCTGTCCTTAGGTACTTTCTCGCTGCAGTCCTGGCTTTGGCATTCTTCGTTGGCACCAGCCATGCGTACTTCGTGAAATAGTCTAAAAATGCCAGTGTGTACCGGATGCTTCTTCTCGTGTCTGGATGGGTCCCACAAAATCCACTCCCATGATGTGCAGTCGATGCGGTTGGATTACCGGACACATGTTGCTTGCTCTCTTGGCTTGTGCACTCTTAACCAGGCGTTGAGTCGGGAGGTGAATCACGCAATTTCTTAACTTAATTTTATTTAAACTGTTAAATCGCCTTAGAGGCATTACATGACAAAGAACTCAACAGAAAATATTTTCTTTCACATAGTAAAAGGAAACATGGTCGCATTAAGAGGCAATGGAGAATACAAGTGCAGAATGCAGTTATGTATAACAATAAATACTATTTTTTTATACATTTACTTTTACATGAACAGTAGAGTTCAAATTTGAGTATATAAGGCCACTTAAAAATAAGTTGGTTCTCGGGCAATTTTCTCACGAAATCTGTGCGGGCGGGTGGGCGGAATTTTAATTTAATTTAATTTTTTTTGGTCCTATTTTCCCCTACATCTTGGGGAATTATTTTTTATTTTGGGTAAAATAAAGAACAGTGCCTCGTAATTCTGCTTACCACATGACCATCAAATTATTTAACAACAAGAATGGTTATTTTATTTATTTATTTAGTACATTTGTTTGCAGTAGAATGCAAAACAGGTCAAAGGAAGGGCTTTCACCACTGACAACCAGGCTACAGCATTAAAAGAATAAGATTTAAAATCTGGTCAAATATTTTGTAAGGTCAAGGCTGCGGAGCCTGCTTTTGAACAAAGCCAAAGAGTTCACATTGATAACATCGGTCGGGAGACCATTCCAAACTTTAACAATGCGGTTAGAAAAAAAAAATTTGCACGAGTCAAGGCGTGTTCTTGTGACAATTAGTTTAAGCCTATGTCCCCTTGTGATGCTCTTTCTGAGAAGTTCGAAAAATTTTGAAGCATCAATATCAACAAGGCCCTTAAGAATTGAGAAGGTTAATGTAAGGTCTGTGCGAAGGCGCCGCAACTCGAGTGATTCAAGTCCGGTAGCCACGAGACACTCCCTATAAGTAAGTTTGCTGAGACCTTTAAGTGATTTTGTAAATCGGCGCTGAACACTCTCAACACGGTCAATATCTTTTACAAGGTGAGGGGACCATATTGGGCTTGCATACTCCAACAATGGTCGAATATATACCTTAAATTCCCAAATGAGGATATGTACATCCCCAGAAGTGAAACAACGTCTGATCATTGCTGAGCGCTTATTTGCTGAATGTGGTGAGAGAATTTAAGGTCTAGGGTAAGCCAAACACCAAGAGTTTTTAAAAAGGCTTTGGGTTCTATGTAAGTATTCATTTACGAATACGGAAACTGTTCGTTAGATTTTCCAATGTATAGCACCTCGCATTTATGTGCTGCAATAGGAAGTTGCCATAATAAGGACCAGTTAGATACATTTAATAACTCATTGTTCAGGAGTTGATGTTCCTGTGGCGTCGTAAGTTTCGATATCATCGGCGTACTTGGTCAAAGTACACTCAGATGACGTACATGTAAGATCATTGATATATATTATGAACAAGACTGGTCCTAAAATAGAACCTTTTGGGGCACACCGCTTTTTACGGGCATCCGGTCTGACGCAGTAGATCCAATTATAACTTGATGAGTGCGATTGAAAAGAAACTCCTCAATCCAATTTAGTACACTACTCGATATACCCACATGTTTTAGTTTAGCAATTAATTTAAAGTGAACGACTGATTCGAATGCCTTAGCAAAGTCAATGAAAAAATATCTGTTGGAATACCTTAGTCCACTGACGATGTCCAATCCTCGAGCGCAGAAAGCAATTGTAATGTTATAGAATGCCATGGGACGAACCCAAATTGGTCATTGGAAAGTGCAGCATTTTCATCCAGAAAAGAGACGATGTGGTTTCTGATAATGCGCTCCATAACCTTGCGTGGCACACAGGTGAGTGCAATCGGACGGTAGTTTTTGGGGTACGAGGCATTCCCGTTTTTGAAAATGGGGATTACTCGAGCGGATTTCCACACAATAGGCAAAGCCCCCTTGGTGAAAGATAGATTGAAAATAATGGAAGGTGGTACAGAGATTTCACTGGCAATCTCTTTATAGAATGAGGCAGAGAAACCAACAGGGCCAATAGAATTACTAGATTTTATACTTTTGTGTTGTAGACAGCCAAGGGAGTGAAAACCACATCAGAGGAGTGAACCTTTTCACTGGCTTCAGAAAATGGCGGTAATATCCCGTTATCAGATATGAAATTAGAAGAAAACGTGCGAATCAGTGTATTTGCTTTTTCTGTTTCACTAAGCAACAGTAGGTTGTTAACTTTTAAAGGAGTGATAGGATGGAAGTTATGTTTTCTGTTTTACGAATTTAAAAAGGGCCGACAACGAACCACCTTTAATTACCTTTGTTTCCTCAGCTTGCGCCAGTCTGTTTACCATGGCTGTATACGCAACACAGCAATATGAATGTTTGTTTTTAGTTTTGTTGTTAGGGTTTTTACGATGTGCACGCCAACTTTTAAGTTTTTTTCTTCATAATTTTTGGAGAACGGCTAGAGTTTTGGAAAGTCGGTTGTGCGGTGGAATTAAATTGGTACAACGGGCGACAGCATCTTGGAGAATGGCGTGAGAGCGACTCCATGCCGAATGTACATCAAGCGTTTTGAGCGATTGCTAGTTAATGCAACATAAATTGGATCGTAGAGAGTCAAAATTTAAGTGGTGTTTATAATGCAGTGTATGTTTTTTTGGACAGGTATCACAAAAAAGTCCGTAATGTTGACGCTCATTACTGTGGAACACTGCATCAAATTTACTTCCAACAGAGTGGAAATTCTCCATATTTCGCTTACTTCCACACTCCAGATAGTTCCTTATCTAGCTAATTTTCGACTGCAGCCTGCAGACTTCTTCAGGCTCTTCGAAGGTAAGTTTATCTTCTGTTTACATTCTTCGTTGTGTACACGATTGCCATCGAGTTTGAAATCACCGCCTCCCGAATTTAGAAGGCCCTTCGTCACTGCCAAGCCTCACATCTTCAGTAGGCCGTTCCCAACTTCTCAGTTTCTCAAAAACGAAGAGGGACTGGGAAAGAAGATTCGAAAGAAAAATAAAGTGGAGAATGCCAAACAAATGCAAAGGCAGACCCAGAAATCTCAAGATGAGAGGACTCTAGGAAAAGTGGCAAACACCAGAGGAGTTTATAGAGTGCCATGCAAGGACTGCGATGCCGTATACATTGGCGAGACGAGAAAAGGTGTTCGGACACGGCTTGGCCAACATATAGGGAATGTGAGGAACAAGAAGGAGGATAACGGCATAGCAGTCCATTGCATGGAAAACCAGCATGAAATGATGTGGGACAGAGCTGAGATGCTGTTCGATCGAATTCTAGATGAGACAGACATCTGAGAGATTTGGAATCCATTGCAATTAAGCTCCATGAAATTGAAAACGTACCGCTGATGAATTATACAGAGCCCTTCCCCGCCCCTCAGGTGTCTAACCTAATCGGAGTCGACCTGACAAAACAACTGAATGCAAAATGGAAACTGAGAGGTTGGGAACGGCCTTCTAAATTCGGGAGGCTACGCGAATCGGCGATTTCAAACTCGGATGGCGATCGTGTACACAACGAAGGATGTAAACAGAAGATAAACTTACCTTCGAAAAGCCTGAAGAAGCTTGCAGGCTGCAGTCGAAAATTAGCTAGATAAGGAACTATCTGAAGTGTGGAAGTAAGCGAAATATGGAGAATTTTCACTCTGTTGGAAGTAAATTGGACAGGTATCTACTGATATTTGATTGTATTTTAAAGAGGAGCATGTTGTGATCGCTACACCCAAAATGATCCCCCACCATAACATCAAAAACCGTATGGTCATTATCGAGCAGAATAAGGTCAAGAATGGCTCGTTGTCTGGCAGGCTCCATAACTAATTGGGAAAGGCCCAACTCAGAATTAAGGTCTAGAAAAATTCGGTAAGTTGCATCAGAGGCTGTAAAGGATGCCCAATTGATAGAAGACTGGTTAAATTCCCCAACTATCAAGTTAGTATTGCTGCGTTGTATTTTTTTTCTAATATAAGAGCACATTGACATGACCAGGGATGCATAATATAAGCCATTAGCAAATTTATATTAAAATCAGTTAAGGTAATGCACATAGCCTCTACGTCAGTAGCTGTGTTGGTAATTGTAAAATTGATATCCTGGTTGAAAGCCAACATGATGCCACCACCTCTGAACCACAGGTCACGCCTCACTAAGACATAAGGTAAGCGACCAATTAGTCGCTTAACCAAGTTTCTGTAACAATAACAGGATCATAAGATCCCTGACCAAGTTCAAATGCAAACTCCGCTACCTTGTTACATAGACTCTGAGCATTAAAACAAAGACAATTAAGGTTACGAATGTGAACATTTCGACGAACTTGCAGAAAATAGCCAGCTGAAGAAGGGACACCAATACACACATTTTGACGAACATTACGCCCATTATAACTGATCAGTTTTCCGGACTTTCACGGAAGTTCAAGGTCAGAGTCCACCCACTGGAAGGCCTGCATAATAGCTCCAACAAGACAGTTCTTACCAGATGCCGAGAGATAAATCCTATCAGCCGCCAACAAGCTCCTATGTGCAGTAATGGCATTCCAAATAGAAATGAACGTAACACCTTCTGACTTGCGTAGGGCCATAATGTTACCGTTACATGATACCAGATATGGTTCCAAAGAATTCCGTGCACTTTGATTAACCCACTGTGGGAATAGGGCCACTACACCTATGTCAATCTCTGGTCTTACTAACTTGATGCATTTGGTGATACGTGTTAGACGTAAAGCCATTCCTTGTGGAGTATCCAATCCAATATTGTTTGTACCAACACACAACACCACATGAGAAATATCAGTGTATAAAGCCAAAATTTCAGGTACAAAAGTTACAATGTGTTCGATGCAGGCTCCAGGAAAACAGTAAGTGCGTGAGTTAAGCAAGTACTTTGAAGACATTTTTAAGTGCTGTACCTGAGAGTCACCAATAATGATGGTGGATTGGTTAGAGGTGGAAAGGCCGGTTTGTTTAGCTGAAGAAGAAAATTGAGGAAGCGCATTAACAGAATATTTCAAGGATTTTATTTTATTTGTGGTAGTGTCTGAGGATGGGTGAATTAGCTTCTTAAAGGGTTTGTTTGGGGCTGTTGGATTCATTTTATCCAAAAACCTAATATTCTATATGATGGTGAATGACTTCTGTGTTTCCTTTAGAAGATCTGCTACAATTATTCACGTAGGAAGGGTCACGGCTGCCGTTGTTCTTTATTTGGAATGAAATGTTATGGTTGTTTATGGATGGTTCAGTTAGGCTATCTACAGGGGATTTGTGTGTACTGGTGCTTGTTTTCTGTACGTTGTCTACATGAGCTGATACCACCTGGATACCTCTGGTGTCAGAACTCGAAAGGATGGTACTTACTACCACTTGGTTGGATGAAATGTCAGGTTTAATAGGTGGGGTTGTGGTACTGGTCTAAAAAAGCTCTAGAAGAGTTTCTTGCGATTTGGTAACCTTGCTGCAACTGTCCATTATCATTTATGTTGGCTTCCAATCCAGGTTTTTCATTCGAGCCTCGAAGGTTGAGAGAGACACGGGTATGGTCTCTTTGAAGGAGTCAAGAATGGTTAAATATGTCTCTGGACGATGAGGATGACTGGAGGGAGTATCTGAATACTCACCGTGTCGTTGTGGCAGCACATCATTTGGTATTTTGTTCGAGTTTGCAGCTAATGGCAACTCATCAGTTAAAAGTTGACGAATACTCAATAGAGAACCTGATATAGCATTTACGAGTGTATCAAGTTTGACGCATAAATCTAGGTTACTAACAGCGTCCCCAACAGGTACATCATATTTTCATTTCTTACTAAGAACCATTTTTGATCTGTAACTGCTATTTTTGCCGCGTCGTTTCTTTTTATTTTCCGTCAAAAAATCGGTGCGGGAGGGCCTGAGAACCAACTTTTCTTTTTTTAATGGCCTAAATATAAATGCATTGAAAGTTTTAAATATGAGAAAAATATAAGTTCTATTTTCATATAATACAAAAATATACTGCAATCACATTTGGTTTATAAGCATTTACTTGTATACAATTCTCTAGTAAGATTAGTCGAAAAAGGAAGTAGTATTAAAGCTCAGGGGATGTACACAAGATGTGAGAATCAAATGCGTTTTTAAAAGTATTCACTGAGCATGCAGAGATAACATATTCAGGTAAGCTGTTCCAAATTGGTTGTAGTTGAGAAAAGAAAATGTTTTCTGCCCACACGTTTACAGAAAATAAATTTAAGTTTCAAGGGGTGACCCCTGGTAGCTGCCTAAGTTTGCAATTGAAGGTGTTTACGAAGAATAGGACCATCGTAGTTAAATTTTAAGATTTTAAAGAGGGTAAGAATGCCAGATCGCACATGTCGCCACCAAATCGACGGCACATTTAGAAAGTGTTGATACTGTATGTTAGATTGTTTAGGTTTCTGATTCTCTTTGTGAAATATCTTTGCACATTTCCCAAGGCTGTTAAATCTTGTTTGTAGTACGGACACCAAAAATAGATAGCATACTCAATCTTGGGGCGTACAAGAGCGAGAAATAATTTAAAGTAAATAGAACGGTCACATGATGTGATGGTTCGACCAATTAAGCAAGAAACATGGAATTTGCTTTATCTATGACTGTTTTGATGTGGGTTGAAAAATTGAAATCATCACTAATTGTGATACCAAGATTCGTGGTGGTGTTGACAGAGTTTAAGAGGTTAGTGTTCCAGTAATAAGGGAAATTTGGATTATTTCCAATGTGGAGTATACAGGATTTTTGGGGGTGAATATCCAATTTCCATAGTTCACTCCAACTTTGTAGGTGGTCAATATTGGCTTGGAGTAGAGAAGAGGACTGTGGCATGCTCAAGCAAGCGCCAATTTTGGATATCATCTGTGAATTTTACCAGGCAGTTTACAGATTCATTGCCAAAATCATCGAAGTAGTGTAAAAATAAAAGTGGGACCAAAACAGATCCTTTGACTGTTCCACTAGTGACCTGAACGCTACCATTCATGACTACCATTCATGACAACCGTTTGAGTGCTGTTTGAAATCCAGCACTCTATCCACTTTGAAATCTGTCCACAAATACCAAAGGACCTAAGTTTATGTATAAGTAAACTTAAACTTAAACAAAATACACAACCAAAGCCAAGCTTTTATGGTTGGAAGAGCAGAGAGTTCACTGCCTGGCAGAAAGTGTTTTGTCATATGCTGCCTTCCAGCCATTAACAGATCTGGCTTCAATCACATCATGAGGAAGCCGGTTCCAGTGGTCAATCACTCGATAAGAAAAGAAGTGCTTCCCGACATTGGTGTTGACACGTGTGCGTTGCAACTTGAGGCGGTGTCCACGAGTGCCAACGGAGGGGGCCAAGGTGAAGAACCCTTTAGCCTCGGCAGGGTCAATCCCACTCAGAATTTTGTAGGTGTGAAGTAGGTGACCTCTGATGCGGCGGTCATAAAGGCTCGTAAGACAGAGCTCCCTGACCCTAGCATCGTATGGAGGCGAACGCAGTCGTGGAACAAGCTTGGTAGCGCGCCTCTGAATGCGCTCAAGGAGCTGCTGGTCTTTAATAAGTTGAGGGCTCCACACCTGATGCAGTATTCAAGGTGAGGCCTGATGTATGAAGTGTAGAGTGTTTTAAGCGAGGTGGTACTGAAGAAGGAAAAATGCTTCTTGATGCGGCCAAGCAGCATATTAGCGCGTCGGGCAGCAATAGCACATTGCCTGGTAACCTTAAAATTTGAGGTAAACGTTACGCCAAGGGATTTGGCCTCACGGACTTCAGGGAGCTTCTCAGTTCCAAGACAATAGGTAGCATGGAGGTTGTTAGGACCAATATGAAGCACTTCACACTTGTTAGCATTGAACTTTATGTCATTGTTCAGGGCCCAGTTACTGATCTGATTAAGATCATCCAGTAAGTTGTGATGAACCTGGTCAAAAGCCTTAACAATATCCAAAGTATAAAAAATCAACTGGGCTATTTTCATCCATAGCGGGGTAAAAATTCCCATAAAATGCTAAGATCTGTCACCGTAGAGAAACCCGTCCAAAAACCATGTTGGTTGGGGCTGATTAGGCTCTCACTTTCAATAAATTTAGTTATATGTTTACAAAGCATAGTTTCGAAAATTTTACCAAGCTGTGATGTAATACTCATTAGCCTATAATTTTTTGGGTCCTGCCGACAACCTTTTTTGGTAAACGGGGGTGACATAGGCATGTAGCCACTCAGCTCGGACAAAACCAGATTGTAAAAATACATTAACAAGATGCACTAACACTGCATTAGTAATTCGACGTGTCGTATGGGAGAATAAAAAATATCTGTAATTGACGTATGAAGTTGGAACGGCAGACATACCAACAGGACACTACTAAAAAATCTAAATGCATGGTGTACTGAAGAATATCTACTATATTGCACATTATATTAAAAAAAATTATCTCGTAACGTTTGCTACTACGATACGGCAAATGAGCCAGAACCTTGTGTGCGACGATGCAATTACTGACCAGATAAGTTTTCATCGGACGCTGATATTGGTTTTCTTACAAATAAACAAACTGAAAGTTTCCCGTACCCGTTGTTCTTGTTCATCAGACTTTTACATTTTTTAAATCTTCGAACACCATATTTCATAAATTCAGCACGTAATTTAGTGGGGGGGGGGGGGAGTAGGCGAAATCATATGGCGGTTAGGGTACGTGAGGTTGACTACTTTAAATTTATTTACACTTTTTAGGTGATTTACAAAAGTTAAAATATTCACACGAAAATTGTGACAAAGTCCACATTGAACATAACACTGCAATTTCATGTGGCCAATTTTTGTTAGGCTACTCAATACAAAGTACTTGTTTTACTAGCGTTTTATAATTATCTTTATTATTATTATTTGTAATTTTAAATCTGTGGTTAAAACTAATGTCGAACCAATAAAACTTACGTGAGTCTTCCTGTTACGGATTTTTAAAAAATCTGAAAGTCAGAGGCCATTAGGAATATCCCGCCCTTCCCTCCCTCTGGCCAGTCTGCCACTGTGAAAACAGGACATCATTTGCTTTGCTCACTCGTTCAATAGGAAACAACACCACAAATACGCATAATAAAATACTGTAATATATTGCACCCGAAAAGCAGTGAGAATGGCGCAGTAATTAACAGCAAAAGTCTTATACGAGCATCGCATTCATTGTACCGTCCAGATTCAATCATAGAAATTCGGTATACCATCCAGATCACCGCAAAGGTAAGTGATGACTCACTTTGTGTTGTTCTGCGCCATAAGGCCAGAGCCATCTCCACGTACACGAAAGCCTCTAACCGACCGCAATGTTGAAGAGCTGACTTGCCGAAATGCGCAGTTACACGCCGCAATTTTTCGTACGATCTTCGTTGAGCGCACACCTTTACGCTGAGGAAGCGCTGACGTCAGCCACTGATCGTGTACTATTTGACGACGGTTTTTCGCTCAGAGACCTTTTTAGAGGTTAGCGAACTAAAACCACTCTAACTAAATTAGCTACAGCATAATACCTTGTGTACTGGCGCCCTGCAACTCACCCACCCGCATACTTGAATTTCGTCGGATCAGAATTGAACAAATGTGTCTGGTTTTTGAGGAGATGTCGCTGGCGTAAATCGGGTACCCCCGTTTTTTGGCCACAACCGCATTAATTCGACGTGTGACACGTCGAATTAAAAAGGTGGACTAGCCTGGGAACAAGTATCGTTTTTATATTGGGTAAGGAAATCAGTGGATATGTTGTCGGGACCGGTAGCCTTTCCGGCCACCAAGCCATTTTTTTGTATTCTGTTGGCCAGTTTTATTTTGGAGTGAAGTTTTGATCTAGTTATAACTTTTTTAAGGGATTTGTCTTCTTTGAACGAGGTTTTTGATTTAATAGCAGCTTGCGCAAGTATTTACATGACACAAAACTTTTTATCTTTAGACTAGGAGCACTGGCAACACCACTGCATTTGTTATGAAACACTCAGTTTTCAATAACTTTAGCTTGTTTTGAGTTATTGAGTATTGATGCAAATTCGGTGAGTTCTGCACCATGGCATAATGTAGTATTTTCAGCTAACAGTATCTTTTCTTCTAATTCTTCTCTTGTTTTTAACAGCGAAATACGCTCAATTTTTACTCCTCTTACCGATATCTTGCACGATAACATTTCACCCTCTTCTTTAACTAGGCAGAACCATTATTTTATGTTTTCGTAAATGTTCGTATAGCTTAGGACTCTTCATGCTCATAACAATACTACATTCAAGTAGCTATTCATTGTTGCACCACATCCCATTTGTCTTGCATTTGCTTTGCTTGCCTCTTGTTTCATTCGGTTAAGTTTCTTCGTGTCCTTTTTTTTTGTATTCTCTTTGCCAGTTTTATTTTAGAGTGAAGTTTTAATCTAGTTGTAACTTTTTTAAAGGAAAACTGAACCCTTCCACGTTAAATTTCACTATTGTTAGGTAGGTACGAAAAAAACAAGATGCAAGTTGCGCGAAGTTTTCGACATTCATATTAATTAAGCAATAGTTAATTTAGAATCTAAGTTTGATGTTTCCACGACACGAGACAGCGAACGCGATTTCCTCACATGGTACTGACGTCACACTTCATCACCTACGACCTTGGAGGAATACTGTCATCATAGCATACTAGCGAGTGCGCGCGGCTGCGAGACTGGAGAGCTCTGACCATAACTCAATCTCTGCGTGATTTATTAAATAAAAGTATTCAAGAAAGTAGCTACCGTGCCTGTTACCACTACAAAGCTCGTGAAAGTTCGTTCAGCTAGGCAGTAATCCATTCAACCAGAAATGCTGGGCAGATAAGCGATCGGACCGTGTTCACTTGTTGCTCATGGGGAGGGAGAAGCAGATTAGGGGACGCACGCTTCATTTGAAAGAATATGTTCTTCGCTAGCAGTAAGGAATCTGAGAGCCGAGCGCGATCTTGCCTGAGATTGTTGGGCGCATGTGCCAAGATGTGATGAAGTGTGAGGTCACACGAACGAGACTGGGTTGTGTTGACCGCACGCACAAAGAATTCGTCTGCAAGAATGAAGATTTAGACACATTACTATGTAATAACTATAAAGCCTGAGTGGTTTTCGTACCTCTCACATGTTTTTTAAGTGTCTTAATTAACGGTACTGAGGGTTTTGCTTTACTTTAAGGGGACTTGTCTTCTTTGAATGAGATTTTTGATTTAATAGCAGCTTGCGCAAGTATTTACAAGATACACAACTTTTTATCTTTAGACCAGAAGCGCTGGCAACACCACTGCATTTGTTATGAAACACACAGTTTTCAATAACTTCAGCTTGCTTTGAGTTATTGAGTATTGATACAAATTCGTACAGTTCTCCTGCACCATGGCATAATGTAGTATTTTCAGCCCACAGTATTTTTTCTTCTAATTCTTCTCTTGTTTTTAACGGTGAAATACGCTCAATTTCTACTCCCATTACCGATATCCTGCGCGATAACGTTTCACCCTCTTCTTTAATAACGGCAAGAATTTATAGATTCTTGATAACGGTAACTACTTTATTCACGTCAATATTATTTTTTTCCAGATTTAACTTTCCGTTGCCAAAAGCAATTACGTTTGGTAAACTTGCAAAACGATATATCCCCCAATAAGGTGTAGGAAGTTGAATGTTTTCCACATTTTCAAGAGTCAGCAAATGTTCGTTAAAATCCCGAACGTTATTTTTCAAAATGCTTTGTTGGACATTACTTTCGTTGTTTTTTCGTCTTTTTTTTGGCTGGTTTGAATCTCCAGAAAAACCGCTAGGCCTTGTGCGTGTAGAGCGCTTTTTGGGAACTGATTTTGATAAATATTTTGGAACATCCGGGAATTGCGTAGGTACCGCATCGTGACTTAAAATTGGTTTGCCTCTTGGTATGACAACTTGTTCGCCGTTGACAATGTGTGAATAATTTCGGATAATGTATTGTTCATCAAAATGTAATTCACACACAGCGCTGGTCTCGTCCAATAGAGTTATTCGGATATTCGCGAGCCACCATTTTTGAAGGGTCAAGCGAGGTGACATCCAACTGATTTACGTACTAAAATAGGCTTCGAAGAAGTGGCGCAAAACCCTACATTTTCCGGTAAACTATTTTTACAATATTTTTTAAATCTTTATTCCAAACCTTAACTTGATCGTACAAATAATGGAAAAGCGAAAAGTGACGTATTATTATTGTTTTGGAAATTTTTTTCGTCAAGCTGTCAGACGCTCCCAGATAGTAAGCACTGCTGAAAACAACATTCGCATATTTAAATTTTGCATTGTTATATAATTCACCTTGTAATTAAGAATTATGAACTGACTAAACGGCATTATTAAAGAAAAAAATATTATTACGGTTGAGGTATCTTCTAATGTTTATCCCAATGTTGCTTTTGAATAGCGCTACCTATTACCGCTACCTTTCTGTTGTCTTCAGCGAGCGCTCGTGCCTCTCGGCAACTTGCGCATGCGCCCGCAATGGCACGCAAACGACAGCCGGCAGGCAGTAATAGTTGGCGCTATTCAAAGTCAATATGTATATTAATATTAGAAGATACCTCAACCGTAATAATATTTTTTTCTTTAATAATGCCGTTTAGTCAGTTCATAATTCTTAATTACAAGGTGAATTATATAACGATGCAAAATTTAAATATGCGAATGTTGTTTTCAGCAGTGCTTACTATCTGGGAGCGTCTGACAGCTTGACGAAAAAAATTCCAAAACAATAATAATACGTCACTTTTCGCGTTTCCATTATTTGTACGATCGAGTTAAGGTTTGGAATAAAGATTTAAAAAATATTGTAAAGATAGTTTACCGTAAAATGTAGGGTTTTGCGCCACTTCTTCGAAGCCTATTTTAGTACGTAAATCAGTTGGATGTCACCTCGCTTGACCCTTCAAAGATGGCGGCTCGCGAATATCCGAATAACTCTATTCCCTATCTCTTCGCGGTATTGCTTTCTTCCACTTACTGAACAATATAGCGTCTTTCGGAATTCCAAACAATGATAATTTCTTCACGCATTCTCTGTTTATCTTTGTGTTGTATCCTGTACAACAGCCAGGAACGAAACAATGCCGATGTTGTGCTTTTTTAGCCATTTCGGCATGTGTTTACTATGGTACAAAGTCGAGTGGAACGATAGAATTAGGAAAGGTTGGTCATTCCCGATTGCATTATCTTTTTCCCCGCCAAATGACGTCAGTGGTGCGGGTCCGATTTTGGGTACGAGTATTATCAGGAACAAATGGGCTCATTCATTTGTTCCTGGTATTATCTATAGGCTCCTGGTATTACCAAAAGTTAATAAAACCAGACTTAACTTAACTTAACTTTTGGTATTACCAGAGCCCCCTTTCTTAGGGGGCTCTGACATTACGAATTCATTAACTTGCGTTGCGCAATGTAGCTTTTTTATGTTGGTTTCGTCTTTTTTTTTGCTTTCGTCCATTTTCATTTTGCTTTCGTCCATTGTTGTAGTCTGTACAAATGGCTTGGTGGGCGGAAAAAAAGTCCGGGGAAAAAAAGTCCGAGGAAAAAAGGTCCGCAGAAAAAAGGTCCAAGAAAAAAGGTCCAGGAAAAATGGTCCGGGAAAAAAAGGTCCGCGTAAAAACTTCGGGGGGAAAAAGGTCGGAGGAAACGTTAAATAGTACGACTTAGGCACTGATATGAGTGCATATGAGATTATTGTTGGGCGTTACATCTCATTTCTCTGCCTACCTTATGTACATGGGTTGCTCACAAAGGAGTGATACGAAATTAAAATATTTAACAGAAACTTTAACAGAAAACAGAGCTGAGCGCATTTCGAAATGGTGAGGATAAACATTGCTTCCGAAATTAGGCTACATGTTCCTTTGCTTCATTTACAACAGTAGCGCTGGTTAAGCTTTGTTGGAAAATAACATTGTTGATTTTGCTTGTATCTTGCCATTGTTTATGGAAATAGTTGATTGACATGTTCAATGCTATGAAATATGTTCAAGAATATTATCTTGTGTGCATTTAACGTGTATTTGCCTTAAATTTTCCACAATAAGAGGAAATTTTGGTCAAATTTGGGTTAAACTTATAGGCCTAATTTAGTTCAGTGCATTTGGTTTATTAGTCACTACAGTGCTAATTTTGTGTGAAATTGATCGTGGTTGCTCTTAAAATAACCACCGTCAAATTATTGCCGACTTCAGGTGTTAAAATTTGGGAAAATGTCCTTATTTTCCATTTTAAAGGGAAAATTCATTATTTTGGTGCAAATTTGTACAAAACTGTACAAAATTTTCAAAGTGCTTAAAACTTAAGACTTGTGTTAAAATTAAGTTTAAATCTACTTTAAGTTAAATTTTTGCTTAAAATCTAGTTAAATAATGTCTAGAACTAGAAGTAATCGTGCTAGAGGCACAGTTCAATTCTCTTCGAGAGGCAGGCAAATTAGAAGGCCAGTAAATCGCCAAGATTTTGTGGAATTCACTGACGCTTCAGTCAGTACTACGAATTTAGACAATACTAATACTACTCAAAATGAGTCGGATACAGAATCAGAGTATTCTGATACCATCAACGAGATCGATGATGCAGTAGATTTGCCTCCTCCCAAACGAGTTCAATGTCGCTCAGCTAATCGCTCTGCTCAAAATGGGGGTAACGCTAAAGATCGAACTAGATCTAAATCACCACGTAATAAACGTACAAATGAAGTACCTTTAAATTCCCAAGTACCACTTAGTACCCAGGTACCAGTACATAATCAATGTCACCAAATAATCGGGTGCACGCTAACCAAAATGCGCTATTCAGCCATAACTTGCCACTAAATGAAAGTGTTTCACTAAATCATAATGTGCCATTAAATCAAACTACGCCTTTAACCCAAACAGTGCCGTTAAATTTAGTAACGCCACAGCACAATCGGGGAAAATCAGGATGGTTATCTCCTTGTCTAATGATAAAGAGAAGGCCAACTGATTATCAAGTAGTCGTAGATTTACGCGGCTTGAATTCTGTCGTTGAAAGTGTAAGTGTTCCAATACATACTGTGACAGAAAGTATGGCTCACCTTAGCAGCGCTAAGTATTTTACACGCTTAGACTTTAAGTTTGGATTTTACCAACTTAAATTAGCGGAATCTGCTAAACCTAAGACGTGCTTCTCTGCTAACTCTAAGACCCATTTCTTTAAATGGCTCCCAATGGGCCTTAAAACAGCGCCTGTGCACCTCCAATTTTGTGCACAACAAATATTTAGAGACGTGCTAGGAGCCTATTGAACCGGCTATCTTGACGATTGTCTCCTTAGTAGTCCAGATCTTAAAACTCACATCAGCCATGTGAATCGAGCACTAGAACTAGTCGCTCGTTCAGGCCTAAAACTCAGCGTTGAAAAGTGTGAATTCGCACGCAAAAAGGTTAAATTCCTAGGCTTTGTGCTAGACGAAAACAGGATACAACCCGATAGCGATAAAACAGAGGCTATGCAACATTATTCTATGCATAAAACACCTAAGCAAGTCCGTTCATTTTTAGGTATGGTAAATTTCTATAGGCGACGATTCCTTCATTTGCCGAAATGTCACAGATTTTGTCCAGACTAACACGGAAAAACTGTAAATTTCTGTGGGGCGAAGATGAAGAGAGAGCATTTCAAGAACTTAAGCGAGCCATATGATAAAAGCTGCAACGTTATACGCCCAGATTTTTCTAAACCCTTTTTCCTTGAAACTGATGCTAGTGGAGTAGCGATTGGAGGTTGTTTAAGTCAGTATCATGGAGGTATAAATTATCCGTTAGCCTACACTTTCCGAACCCTCATGAGGCGGAATGAAAGAAAACAACTACTACAAGGGAAATTCTAGCGATTATTCATTGTATAGATTCATTTCGTTGCTATTTACTTGGTAACATGTTTTTCTTAACCACAGATCATTTAGCAATTTGCTATCTTTGTTGTGCCTCCACCCTCCCCCCCCCCCCAAATTAGAAAGAATCTTACTTCAACGCAGGGAATATGAATTCATCTTACGTCACAAGTCGGGCTGAATTCTAGCGGTTTCCGACGCGCTATCTCGTATAGAGATACCAGTCGCTGTGTTGGGCTGTCAGTTTCCTGACTGGACGCGACAACACCTAGCGGCGGAGCAACGAAACGATCCATTTTTAGGCCAAATTATTAAACGTCTGAAAGATCAGTCATCTGAAGATCTGATCGATGCTTCTAACAAGCGAAACATCTTTTATAAAGATTATGACAGAATTCTACACAAATTCGACTAGCAGATCCAAATAAAGGTCGTATGCTCAATCTAGCACAGATGTGTATACCAAAATCTCTACAGAACTATTGTATCCGAGATTACCATTCCACACCTGGCGCCGGACATCGCGGAGCCACCAAAGCTGGAGAATTAATAGAGCTTTATTGCTATTTACCTAAAATGATGGATGATATCACACATTACGTTAAAACTTGTCAAGTATGTCAAGCTTACGTTAGACCTAACAAGCCACTCAAGGCTAAGCTAAGAGCCTATCAACCCCTACAGAGACCAGGTCATTCATGGAGCTTGGATCTCATTGGACCCTTGAATAAAAGCGTTCACGGGAACGTCTACATAATGACGTTAATTGACGACTTCAGTCGTTATGTAATTGCAGTCGGAATTCCCGATAAGAAAGCAGAAACAATAGCCAATAAGTTGTTTTCTCACCTCATGGCTAGATTTGGAGCACCCGCGCAACTGCGCGGAGACAACGGAAGTGAGATAAACAACACTATTGTGGCAAGATTGTCAAATTTGTTCAATATTAAACAGATAAACTTCACTCCTAACACATCGTGGGTAGGAGAAATGGTAGAAGCCGTAAATAAGAGAATAGAAACAGTATTACGTAAATTTCTGCAAGTTGTCCAGAAAATTGGTGCGAGTATCTAGAATTAGTGACATAGCACTAAATGCGTGTCCTAATTCAACCACGCTAATTAGCTCACACTATTTACATCATGGTTCCGAATTTAGATTGCCTAGTGCATTAGCTTTCGAACCACCACGAATCTGCTATGATAGTGATGACACTATAGTACGTCTAGAGAGTAGACTACAAGCAGCATTCGAAGTCGCTCGAGCGCATACTTGGAAAGCAGTTAAGAGACAACAAAACTTTTATGATCGCACTGCACGTCCGTACTGCTACATAGTTGACGATTACGTATTATTACCCGACTTCTTACCAATTAAACAAATTTCACCGAAATTACTTCGTGCTTGGACGGGACCATTCAGAATTATGGAATTTGTTAATGATGTTATCGTTTCGTATTGTACATTTTTGGATCCATTAAAAGTCGTTCGCGCACATGTGAACAATCTAAAACCATGGTTCCTAAGAACGAATAACCAACCTGTTCCTTTTAACAGACCTACCGATTTGGATTTATCAGAACAGCTTAACGGTACCTTGACGGAAGCTGAAATAAAATTACAACAGTACGTAGTAAAACTTTTGGAAGATCCGACAGACCATTTATCGGAGATTCAACCACCAACATTTACGCTCTCCAAGCCTGACGATGCAGCTAGCGGTTCAGAAACAAGCTCAGCCAAGAAACGCAAACGCGTCAAGCCAAAATCGGCCGCTTATTTACAAAATAAATACCGTAAAATAGATTACGAACTAAATAAACAAAGAATGCTTGGTTCTACGCATGGTTATAATACCCGTTGCAGTAAAACTCCCCCAGAAATCAGGCTGCGTCGGCAGTTGGAAGAGGCAAACGTTGAGAATGAGTAATTCTATGCGTATCCAACGGAGAACACAGAAAACATGGCATCACCGTTAAGGAGCGTTCGTGCGCTCTGCATGCGGGGACCCTAGTGAGTAAAAATGGAAATTCTTTTCCGAAACCAACGCATGATTGCTAGACCAGTCATTTACGCAGTTTCGATTCTCACAGTGCATGATACTGAACATACAACTAATACAACAAATACATGAAACTAGCTTAAGTCTATTATGTTTCAGGATGTAATGTAAAATAACTTTTAGGGGGGAAACTCGTAGATTGTTTCAGAAAATACTATTATTTAAAAAAAAAATAAGAAAAATATACAAAACATAAAATACGAAAAAGGTATGGAACATACGTAAAACATGTATAAACATACTATACGAGTACGTAAATTAATAAATATTTATAACATGACATAAGCAAATGATAAAATGGACATGAAAGTATTTACAAAAACATAACAAATCACGGAAAATTGAAAACATTGGGTTAAGTAAAATAATTTATAAACATAAGGACATGGAAAATCATAAAATAAAAATGTAAAACCACACAACCATGTCGTAACCATAAGTTACAGTAGAAGGACATTTGAAATAAATTTTAACAGATGAAAGAAAATTCAAGAAAATTAAAATTATTAAAATGGTTGAAATTTAAGAAAATTGGACTTTTGACTAGAAAACTGAATTTGGAAAAGAAAATATTAGTAACCGAAAACAATTTGGCCATAAAATTTAATCTTTACGTTAAGTCACGGTTACGAAAATATAAGTAAATTACAAATGTTGCGAAACAAAGAAAAATAAAAAATAAAAAAATATATAGCAACAAACATTTCCAGGGTTCTGGTAATTAAATAAATGAAATAAAAAATGGCAACCTAAATAAAACAAGAAGCCATGATATAAAATAATAAAACATTGAACATACATGAAAACAATTCCTAAAATAAGAGGATCAAAATTAGTACATAGAAAATATTGTACGATCAGAGATTTAAGAAGTATAAATTTAATATACTTGGTGATGATGAAGATGATGAAAATCAAGAAAATTTTAAGAATAGGGAAATTTAATTTTGACTAAAATTTTAAGATTTCATGTAGAAAGTTAAGAAACAAATAAGAATATTTAATTTGGAAGAACTTTCAGAAATCTATGATCATATAAAAACATGATATTTCCCCTTAACCACATGTAATAAAATAGGAAAAAAAAAAGAGATCAAAATTTAAAAGAAAAAATATGTACAATATATACACCCCTGAATTCAGGGCGGGCAATGTCGTACTCGACCGCTACCGCTTATTTGTAGCGGGCAGTCGAGAACAGCAACGGCGTTAATCGCTGTTGCTATCTGGATCATCTTAAATAAAGAAAATTGAACGACAAAGATTAAAATCCAATTCATAAAATTATGAATGCATGTGAAATAGACATGTAAATTGGTTCATTGTAAGTATACATTTTCACATATAGCGATACGTGTTGTTACCTTAATTTCTCTCATGTTCATAAGAACAATATGGAGGGAAATCACTGTAAAATAGTATACGGGATTAGGCTGTTCAAGCATATGAAAACGACTGGAACATGTTCCTTCCCGACATAATTGTTATAACTGCATGACAACTTCGTGAGTGATACTACCCCCCCCCCCCAGTAAAAGGCCTTAATACTTAATCCAAAATTAAATCAAACGAGTAAAATATTCTGTTTTATTAAGACTAAAGGTTATAACTACCTTTTCAAAACCACTATTTAGAGTTCGAACGCGCAGCAGAAATTAATTTTCCTATGCGCAAAGAGCCTAATACACCTTAGCGCTTATGTAATGTTCTATTCCAGTGACCATTTGACTAGAATAAACATTATTGTCTAGGATGGCATAAGGGCAAACAATTGTATAAAACACTAATCAAGCATAAAATAAGTAGGCTAAATAATAAGCAAACATCCAATTATACTGGGCCTTTAATCAACATTCCGCTGTACACAATATTGACCTCACATATGGCCAATTAAATCAATGACAGATTTGTTATGATTTGATTGTATGATTACAATTATCGGCAATGAGTCAAACGGATGGCATTACGGATCAATTCGAGCGGTAAACCTAAAATCATTATTACATTCTCTGAGTTAAATTAAGGGAAACTCGGGTTAATTTAGTAGCGTACGGATCGGTATTAGTTAAGCGTAAACATCAATAGCTATGGCTAATGAATCAGAATACTTATCTGTATAATAGAAGCTTGAGTGCGGCCATCGGCCCACGGCTCGCCTGGGCGGAGAAGCCCCATCGCTAACCAGGCACAGAAATCTGCCTGGCGTACTTCTGGATTGCAGCCTTCAGAATTTGACTGGCGTGAACTAGTTAACAACTGTTGTGCGGCTGGTGGTCGGATGATATCACGCATTCCGAGGTTCGGCTTAAATACTGTGGCGTTATCGGCCGTGATCGATCCATTGTAGTATTGATTTATTATTGAAATGCTAAATATAGTAACATTTGGACAGCTCAGGCCCTTATCGTCAAATGGGACCTCTCCGCCTGTCAATCATTCTATTGTTGATTTTGGGTTCATTAATTGTTACCCGTACACGGCACTTTGAGGTTATATGCCGCCATCCCGTGTGGGAGGGACTTATTGTTATTCCACGTAGTGATCGATCATGAGCGACGATCTTATCGTAATTAAATCTAGTTCTAGAAAGTCATTTAGGTTGTACGAAATTGTCGTAAATAATGTCAGCTGGTAATGCCATCCTTTAAACTCTAACAATAGGTGTAATTACAATTGTTCAGTTTCAAATGATCTTGCCGCCTCTCGGTTGTCTTTGAAGAAGGACTCCCAATTATAATTGCTATCTGGAGTCGTTTTGATCTATCCGAATAAATACTCGGCTTATGCAATTTAATAAATGTATGATGTTATGCAAATATGCATCCAATTAATTAATTGTATTGTTTCTGTTATGAATATTAATTAAGCCATTATTAATTTCCCTACATAATCCCTGTTCATTCTAAAATCATGGTACCTTTTTAGTGGTTCCTTATTTTAGCTTCCAAACCCAGTTCATTTATAACAGAAACTGCTTTACATAATTAAGCAAGAATTTCGCATTCACCGGCGGCCCAAAGTTAATTGCCATGTGACTAGGAAAAACGCACCTTTCTTTGAGGTAAAAAAACAACCTTCACAGAAATCAGAGCAATAATTATGTACAGCAAGATAAAATTGCTTTGTTAATTAAGCAATACTACTCTGGGTGGAATTGGAATAAAATATTGTATGGCTTAAGTGCATTCAAGACTCGAGAGCGGATTCTCCATGTAACTGAACTCAATTTAATAACATCAACTTTTGTTGCTGATGATCTGAAATAAATGATATTTCGTTTTCCTTGGGCTGGCCACATGGGTTTGTTTATCCCTCTCGCTTTCAACAAGGGAGGTGTGGCACTTTCCCATATCGTGTTGTGCTCTTATTTTCGACCTCGAGTTGGCCACCGGTCCGGCCAAGGTCGTTCAAGGCTGAGTGGGTTTTCTCTACCTTGGCAATCATGTCGCCTGTCGTTTGACCTAGATTTGCTCTAGCTGCGGGAATGAAAGAAACACAAGCGTTACCAGCTACGTTTTGTCAACTTTCAACATTTTCCCCTTTGAAATCTTGTTTTTCTTGCATCTTCACATTTGGAAGAAAAGTCACTTTTATAGCCAAACGTGACTTTGGTTTGCTCTCATGGGCAAATTTATAAAACCAAAAGGTATGGAATATCCATGGTTTGATTCGAACAGTACTATTTGACATTGTCAAATTTAAATATTTTCCTGTAGTACCAATAGCAACAAGATTTCTTCGGAATACACAGTTCTCACAATAATAAAATATTGTATGCATGCTACATACATGAGTCGCCCAGAAACTTGTATATTTCTGAATATATCACTTGTTTGGTCTCGTATTGGGACTCAAACTGGCAACAAAATCATCAAAACCGGTTTTATCATGCTTCTTACTTATTTAGTAAAATTGTCATGCTACATAGTAACAAAATAAGCATTTGAACAATGGAGGGGACAGGATACCTGTTTTGTTACCCCGTTAAGTCGTATTTGCTTAACCCCTTCATTTAAGTTTTATTTACTGTTATTTCCAATGAGAATTTTCACGATAAGGTTGCCTTTTGCATACTTAATATTTAAATTATTTTCACATACTCCACATTTTTGGTGGTATTTTCTTAGTGTCTGCATTTGACTCTACGTTTCATTTATTCGAAACAGCATAGCGAGTACTGCAACTCATTCATATATGCGGTTTGATTGATGTGGTGTGGAAAATATATCATCTGTTTATTTGTACATGTTTCACCCATTTGACTACTACGAGACAGTTTAGACTAACCCGTGGGGAAAGCCGTCAATCGTAGCTTATTAAGAAACGTGTGTATTCTTGTTTTTCTGTTTTTCCCCTTTGACTACCAAGTGACAGTTCAAACCGACCAATACGGAAAGCCATCTGTCATGGCATTTTAAGAACCTTGTTCATGTATATGCGTGTCAACCCATTTTGACTACATGCTCAGGTCGAACCTAACAGTAAGGTTCCGCCAGCAAACATGAATTTTAAGAAATTATTGCGTTGCTTCACAATAAATATGTTATACCGCCAGAATTGTGATCTGTACAATCCTCGACCCTGATGTCGTGCGATGCTCTAGTGACTCGTATTCGTTACTAGAGTGCTTGTTATAGAGGGATTTGTCCGTAAGGCAATTACCTTGAAAACGAGATCTTTTGCCTGGAAAAGAACCGTTTTATGCCATGTGCTACCTACATTGGTCCTCCTGAACGTAAGCGACCAATACACAGGCGTAGTTAGAGACTGGAATTCTAAAATTCCAGAAGCCTACGATTTAAATTTTAAATCGAATCGCAGCAATCATGCAACATTTTCCGTTTGTGCTGCTTATTTATTAATTCTTTCTTTCGAAATTCGGGTTTGCAACAATCTGCTATGATCGGCAGTGTCCTATCTATTTGTTACGACTGCAAACTGTTTAACTTAGAAAATGCAAGGCACCCGTGAAATTCCCGGTATCTAAGCATTGCATGGCAAGCTGTTTAACTTAATTATGCATGACATGCGAAAAAAAATTTTCTGGTATCTAAGCGTTGTATTTACAAACTGTTTAACTTAGAAATAGCACGGCATCCGTAACATACGGGTATCTAAGCGTTGCGAACGCAAGCTGTTTAACTTAGAAGTTGCGCGGCATCCGTAAAAAATTTTTCCGAGAATCTAAGCGTTGCACGGCAAACTGTTTAACTTAGATTAATGCATGCTTCCGTAAAATCAGCGGTAACTAAGCGTTGCATGGCAAACTGTTTAACTTAGCATATGCCTGCTTACTTTAATTTTGAATATCTTGTTCAGAGCGATGTTGCATCGCTTATGAGGTGACTAGCACCGGAAGTCAAATCAACTACATTTTTTTTCAATTAATGGGCCAGATTCCGTCGGACTTCCATGTCACTGAGTGACGGTGTAACTACAGTACTGGTTACCCTGGGCAAATCAATAATACGAGTTGGCCAGACTCCATCATTGATTTGCTAGGTTATAAGTCTGCACTTACAACACTAAGTTCATATGCGGTTGTTGCCAACCAGGAAACAGTAGCTTCCTGCATGCGGTAGATCTTTCAAGGTGTTAGTGAACCTGAATAAACGTGTGTAATCTGTCCCTTAGGAACTTACGTGTGAGGTACCTCGAACTTAGTGTAACCGTCAATTTGAAGTTACGTCTGGATTCCAGAACTTAAGCGTACCTCACCTTTAACCAAGTTGGATTCACATAGCGAATCATATTACGTAATTAACGTTAAATGCGCTTTACCATAGGTAGCAGCAGTGTGTTTACACGTTAGGAACTTTACAATTTGTAAAAGGGATGTTTTCCCAAATTGATTAATTTTACCATGGGTAACAGGAATATTTTCCAAAATAATAAGCTTCACCATAGGTAATAACAATGTGTTTTTTTTCTGAATTGGTAAGTTTTGCACTGAGCAACAGGAATGTTTTCCAAGTAAACTAAGTTTTTACAATGAGTAAAAGGAATGTTTTCCAAGTTAACTGCATTTTACAATTAGTAAGAGGAATGTTTTCCAAATTAACTGTGTTTTACAATGAGTAAGAAGAATGTTTTCCAAGTTAACTAAGCTTTACAATGAGTAAGAGGAATGTTTTCCAAGTTAACTGAGCTTTACAATGAGTAAAAGGAATGTTTTCCAAGTTAACTGAGCTTTACAATGAGTAAAAGGAATGTTTTCCAAGCAATAAGTTAATATGTGATTTCCCGTTAACTTAAGAGATTCCATATTTTTAAGTTTGCATAGCAAGTGTCAACTAATTCATAAGTGTCGTGGCAAGGAGGGGTGGGGTGTATAATTTACACAGATGTTTTCACCACAAGGCTAGGAATCACTTATCTTTTTATTCATTAGTCCTGGATCATGATGGAGTGATCCCTGTTCTATGATTCAGCCTCTTTTCTCCATTTATCTGCCATCCTGACACTTTACCACA
Organism: Lithobius niger; assembly: GCA_023313725.1. Taxonomy (NCBI): domain Eukaryota; kingdom Metazoa; phylum Arthropoda; class Chilopoda; order Lithobiomorpha; family Lithobiidae; genus Lithobius; species Lithobius niger. The sequence goes on from JAHWFP010009499.1 coordinate 26,021, forward strand.
ATTCACCGTATGTTGCACAATTTTCCTGAAAATACATGAATTTGGACTGCATCAGTTATGTTATATTCACACATATTTTAGGTTTATCTGAAAGCATGTCACAATTATTTACACTTTTGTATATGTTTGTGACCTTATACATGAATTAAATGATTTTATTTCATAGAACATTGTTTTAGAATTTTCATTTCTTATTTTAAAAGAAATGTTCTGTATTTTCCCACTATAGAGTGAGTTTGCTAAATTTAGCTTCTTGGGTGGATAGCAACTGTTGCCATGGTCAAGGGTGAGTCGTCCTGACCTATTTTGACCATCCCTTCTACTTGCTGATGGTTGTCCTTGAGCATAAACACTCTCTCTGCTGAGGTAAGGGGGTGGGCAATAAACGAAAGTAGTCAGTGGGTTGAAAGGGTTGGGGGTACGGCTCTGGGCCCTACTGGCTTGATGTGACCTCAAAATGCGGCCTGGTCGAGGCCATGTAAACAATAGCTGATGGTCACTGTATGAGCAGAGGGGGTGAGCTAGGTCCCTAGGAAAAAGAGACAGCCCCTTTTTGTGACGTCAAGCCTGAACTTTGCACCCATTGTTTTTGCCAATGTTCGTTTTTGGGTCACAATATTTCGGACCTGGGAAATTTCGGCGATTTTTCCCGCACACGAAGTTGTGTACTTCCATCCGACAGTTCTTTTTCGTTTTTGCTCTTTCGAATTTCGCTTGCAATGGATCCTCCACATAAGAAACGCAGGACAATGCCAAAAGAGGAGCGGAGCGCAGTGGGGAACCTGCCTCGGTACGTAAAGGGCTTTTTACGTCTGCTGTCAGTGAACTTGTTGTTGTTCTCGATCTGCATGGATCATTATTTCTACTGCGAAAGGACTCGTCCTTGTTTGATGAGTGTCCCCCACTGAACCGCTGACGAGGTGCCGTTTTCCCCGATTCTACCCAGTGAGGATCCGCTGGATTATGTGCTCCGGCTCTTCTCTATGGAGATAATCCTAGAGAATCCAGGGCAGAACATTTTGGTGGACGGCGCCCCTCCAGAGGAGACTCCATTGGCTCAACAGATGAGACTAAGCGGGCATTTCCTCCAGTGTAGCCCTTTAACCTTAAAACCTTTAAGGTATTTAACCTATCCTCCATTTCCTCGGGACACGGGACAGTTTTCTACCTATTTCTGGCGGGCGGTAAATGCGGAGAACACTTTCTTCATGCAAATGAATTTGCACCGTGCAATAGCCCAGTTTAACACCGCCGCCCGTCAGATGGGAGATGCCCCCGTACCCGACGGACGTCTTGAAGACATCACTTCAATACTTCACGACTACCTGCCGGAAGGTCTGCCGCCGCTTCCGGACCTCGCCCACATCTATCACATTCAAGACCCTGATGACATCGATGCGGGAGCCTCTGGCAGCGGCGTTCAACAGTGCCGTCGTCCTGGACCATGTAGGCTCGATTGCCCCGTCTGTCATGATGGGCAATACGGTAAGAAAATTTTCTTATTTATTATTTTAATGAATTTTCTATCAATTTTCATCAAGTGGTGTTAAATATTAAATTTCATTCACATGTTGGTTAGGAAATATTACTTTTGATTTGCTGGAAGTGGAAATGATAGTATCAAATTTGTTTATGTAAAACATTTCCTGTTAAACAACTTCCAGAAGCTTATTTGAATCTTTTCACAATATTATGCGATTTAAGCTTAATTATTGACTGTAATGAGTCTTTAAAAAAAATCTAATGCGATTTATGCATTTGAAAATACATTATTGCTTCTTGAGCAAGAAAATATGTCGTTTTCGACAAGCACTTTTTTTTTTCTTTCCAAAAGTGTTTTAATTTTAATTCAATGGTTCTGAAAAGTAAAACTGAGTTATTATGAAGCAAAATGCTTATTTTCAAGTTTGCTTGGTATACGCACTATGAATTGTAGGCCTTTTGGTAAGTTACATTTACATGAAATGGTATAAAATTAATTTCTATTTATTTATATGTTGTTTTATTTACAACGTGGTGCTAATTTATTTGAAGCACTGAAAGAGGAATTTCTACGAACTGGTTTTAAAATAATTGAAACTGCAATTTTCGTTTCATGATCCATTTCCTTATGGATGTGAAATGCAAATATTGCTTACTATTAGTAATAATTTTAATTTTATAATTCATATCCTTATGGATGTAAAATTAAACAGTATAGCATAGCTATGAACAGTTCGTTCAACTTCCGTTTCGTACTAGTTTGATAATTCATGCCTTTAAAATAATTAAAGTAGCATCTGCTTAGGACCTTCATTTTTCTTTCTTGAATTTAAGAAATGAATGTCCTTAAATGCTGTTTATATTCTCCATTCGTGAAAGGGAATCCGTGCCATGTAGTGATGTTATTATTTATTTGTAAAATAAGTTTACTTCGGCTAGGTAGTACGAACTAATTTTATGAAACTGGACTCCTATGTAGCCTCTTATTTATTTATGTGGCACCATTTCCGTTTCAAGAATAACATGCTAACTAGAATAACTAGAGTGTGAGTGAAATACAAGTTCTGAAACTATTCAGTAGGGGGGGCGGGGGGGTTGTGTGATCTTTCGATCTTAGTAAAATTTGTTTACCGTACCGTTTGTATAGTATGCATAACATAAAACATTAATTTTGAATGTCCGGTAACCATCCGGTAAATATTGGGAATGTAAATCCTTGGTTTTGAACTTCTAACCGCAATGAGCGCGGCAGCGCGAACTAAGCGCTAAAAGTGGATTAGGCTCTCTGCGCGTAGGAAAATTAAATTTCCACTGTGCATTCAAACTCTAAATGGTGACTTTAAGAATGGTAGTAACTTCTAGTCTTAAGAAATAGAATATTCTACTTGTTTTTATTTTAATTTGGATTAAATATTAAGATGTTTTTAACTGGGGGGGGGGGGTAGTATCACTCACGAAGTTGTCATGCTATTTTAACAATTATGTCGGGAAGGAATATGTTCCAGTTGTTTTCATATGCTTGAACATCCTAATCCCGTATACTATTTTACAGTGATTTCCCTCCATATTGTTCTTATGAACGTGAGAGAAATTAAGGTAACAACAAGTATCGCTATATGCGAAAATATATACTTACAATGAACCAATTTACATGTCAATTTCACATGCATTCATAATTTTATGAATTGAATTTTAATCTTTGTCGTTCAATTTTCTTTATTTAAGATGATCCAGATAGCGACAGTGGCGATGAGTAGCGCCGTTGCTGTTACCGCTCTCGACTGCCCGCTATAAAATAAGCGGTGCGGTCGAATACGACAATTGCCCGCCCTGTTTACAGGACTGTAAATATTTGTATATTTCAATTTTGATTATTTCTTTTTTATTATTATTATTGTGGTTAAGGGAAATGTCATGTTTTTACGATCATAGATCTTTGAAAGTTCTTCCAAATTAAATTTTCTTATTAATTTCTTAACTTTCTACATGAAATCTTAAAATTTTATTCAAAATTAAATTTCCCTGTTCTTAAAGTTTTTCCCGTTTTCGTCATTTATTTATCATGACCAAATATATTAATTTATACTAATATATATATATATTTATATATTAATTTTATACTTCTTAAATCTGTGATCGTACAATATATTTTATATGTACTAATTTTGATCCTTTTATTTCAGGAAGTGTTTTATTCGTATATTCAATGTTTTATTATTTTCTATCATGGCTTATTGTTTCATTTATGTTGCCATTTTATTTCATTTAATTTACCAGAACCCTGGAATTGTTTATATGTTGTACTTATTTATTTCTGATTTTACGTTGTCTGCGACATTTTAATTTTAATGCTCGTAACCGTGACTTACCGTAAAGATTTAATTTTACGTCCAAATTCTTTCGGTTACTACTATTTTCTTCAAATACAATTTTCTTAGTCAATATTACTAAATTCAATTTTCTTAAATTTAAATCATTCAACTATTTCAATTTTCATGAATTTTCGTTCATCCGATAAAATTTATTTCAAATTTTCATTCTACTGTAACTTATGGTTACGGCATGATTATGTGGTTTCACATTTTATTTTATGATTTTCCATGTCCTTGTTGCAAATTATGTATTACATGTTTGTACAGTCATCAACACTTCCAACTTTATTTTCGTGGGCTGCGAGTTTTATGCAACAACTTCTATTGTTAGGCCAGACTTAAATGCTCGATTGACGGGAGTCACGCATTGTTTCATTTTCTCATTGTTTAAGATATGGTAGGAGCTTGCTTGCTTGGCTGTATGGGCTTCGTCAGGCAGATGAGCAGAAGTGGTTAAAGCTCGCTAAAACCCTTTAAACCCTTTGAAAAAGCTTGCTAGTATGGAAAAAAAAAGATAAGGTAACTTGGAAAATATAGAAAAAACACAAGACATTTGTTCACTTGTTATTGTTAGCTTATGGCTTGTGTTTTTTATATACTTTACTAACAGGCTATTATAGGCTTGTGTAAGGTTGTATACAATGGTAAGATAAACAAATAAATCAAGGAACCAACTTGAGAGACTGTTGGAGATAGACGTGGATTCACGGGGGCGGGGGGAGGGGAGGGGGAATCCTTAATCCCAGCAAAATAAACAAAACAAAAAAAAAGAAAATTTATGTGTCCCAAATTGGTAAAAATTATCGAATGCAGCCTTCTTAGACAATGTCTACTGTATTACTACCGGACGTGGTCGAGTATCGAAACATGAATTTCAGGATTTGGTAAACAGCGTATAGCAGCACCATCTAATGACAAAATTATGGAACCGAAAGTTACCTTTCTTCTTCCACACTGAATTAAATTAATAAACACAGTAAAATAACAAGGAAATAAGTAAATAAACCTAATTCTTCCCGACCTTTCTTGCAGTACGAAATAATTAAAATAATAATTAGCCCACAACATATACAAGAATTATACACAATTAATTGCTTGAGCGAGCGAAGCCGAATACTGGACTCATAGTGGATTTTGTTTGTCTGTTAGTCTGTCTGCGTGTGTGTTTGTCATTTTGAGAACGAATAACGGCCGCAATTTTTTTTACGATTAGGTTAAATTTTCATTTACATTTATACGTTGCAATAACAAAAATACTTGACCAAGCGTCAAAACACGTATTAGTATCTAATAACTCGAAAACAACAGGGTAGAATAGGAGGGGAAACGATACTTAGGTTTTTACCAGAATTCAACGGGAGAGCTGCCATGTATACGATCAGATCACGCAGCCACCTACTACCGTGGGTACTAATCACAGCGCATGCATGGATGCATAATAGACAGCCCTGTGATTTGGTGACGTTTTCATTTTTGTTTTAGCTCTTATGACAAAATACTACTGTGTGGCCTTTAGCTGTAATTTTAGCTGTAAAAGTTGTGAGATAATCCAGCGAAATATTCATGTTTAAAGAACATCAATTTTTTTTTTCATAAATTAAATCTTGGTCAGTTCCGGTAATTCACCATACCATGTTTAACTTGGCCTTGTTTGTGTGTGTGATTTTTTTTATTAAATTTGGAAGTGGGGGGAGGGGAGGTGAAGAGGATCTAAGAGTATGATGATTTCTCCGAAAGAAAGTTCCAAAGGTCGAGTAAACACTCGACCTGCGTGTAGGAACCTGCGTGAATTTAACACGTTTTCCGTAACTTTACTTATTTGAAACAAGCGCCTCTTGAAGTGTGTGTGTGTGTGTGTGTTGGGGGAAGGGGGGAGGGTCCACAGTGGAGCACTGTAAGCTAGCCTATCTAAAGAAATCATCATGAATTTGAAACCTCTTCCTGCAGCTTAGAAATGCAGTTTTCATTACGAATTCATTACAAATTGCAAAGATTATGCAGTTTTCATTGAGAATTAATTACCAATTTCGAAAGTTTATCTTCGAAACAATGGCTTCCTGTAATTGGGGAGGGGGGGGGGGAACGGCGAGGAGGGGCTCCCTAGTCCTATAAGCTAGAGTATTAAAAAAAATAGTATAAATGGCGTTCTGTTGCTGCCCCTGCAACATAGAGATGCAATTTTCATACAAATTAAAATTAATATACATACAAATTTCATACAAATTAAAATTAAAATTAACATTATTAACAAAATAAAGCTAGAGCTACGAATTTATTATTATTTTTAAAAATTAAACCTTGGCTTTAGAGTTTCAGTAAACATGATCCACCCAAAACCAAAACCGGTATAAGAAAAGCCGGCAAGTTTCCAAAAAGGGTCGGCCTTTAAAAGTAATGATATCATTCAACCAGGGAAAGACCAAGGTCAATTCTATTAGCCAAGGTAATCGTACCGACTAATATTTCGAAAGTTAAATAAAAACTAGAACATTTCTACTTGCGGTAGCAGTATTCAAGTTTTCATTTAATGTTCAAATTATTATTCGGTACTATTAACTTGACTAATAGGATTAACATTGGCGGCCTTTCCCTGATTGAATAATAACAGTCCTTTTAAAGGCCGAATCTTTTGGAAACTTGGCGGCTTCTCTTATACCAGTTTTGGTTTTGGGTGGATATCACAACTTTCATAGGACTGTGAATGTACAAAAGGTCACATGGTCATATCGTCACTCAACCTTTTTTTCTGGAAAAATTTTGTGTCTAAATTTTCTCATTCATTATTTTTACATTTGCCATTGTCCAATTAGTCGTTACATCAGCCAGGTTGACACAGTTTGGTTTATTGTATAGTCATTCTTCACGTGGTCTAAGTTTGTTCAATCTCAAGTTTAAGCACACTGCCTTACAAAGTTAACTCTAATTTTCGCGTGCTTCGCTCACTCAATCAGCGCATCGCCCCCATCACCCTCAGTTGCTCCTTCCGAGCTTAAGGTTAGTTACGCAATAAAGCTGGAATTGCACAGTCAATCACAATTAGTTTCATCTACTTGGCAGATCGTCTGTTAGTGGCACTACATCAGCACGTGTCGAGCTTAACCAGCAAACTTGAAACATTGCTAAAGCAAATTTCTTAAAAAAAAAAAAAGTTTTCGTACTTCATTAGACCCTGTGCTCACGTCCTGCATTTTGTTTCCAACTCTTCTTGCAATGAAAGACTGAAAGTCTGTCAGTGGGATTTGTCGTTTTTGTGAGCCGACTCTTTGCAAACAAAATTTATTCTTACAATTGAGAAATAAAACGATGCGCGTATAACACTTAAGCATGTTATAATACACCGTTGAATTACAATACAAACAATGGTTGCAACAATAATTTTGCATTTATACGCTACTTCATGGTCACGTACTTTTAGCTGCAACCCCCATTTTAGAAAAAGATACTTCCCCGTTCTATTCTTTACCCATGTGTCCAAATTTAGACATGCGAACTTTCCCTAACGAGCTGTAGACGTGGTTTTTTACCGTATGAAAATTAACATGGGAGCCCCGTCCTTAGCTAGTCACTAACACAAATCAATGTTATTGAGGGTACTTTTTCTCCATAAAGGACACGTTCCCACACTTTAATGTTATGGTTTTCTTCGTTACTTGACCACAATACCCGATTCCAACGATTTGCGAAGATTTCTACCTCATGGGGAATTTACACCAGTAGGCTGAAATCAGGTATAATGTCGTTACAGTTAAAAGACTGTCTGTTATAGTGGCAGCCTTTCCGCATGGCGGTGACACACTAGCGTGTGTCTAGATCACCCATATATTTTAATTTTATTTTATTTGACGAGGACCGTGGCCAAATGCCATACGCCAATTACAAAACAATAATAATAAAAACATACAACATACATACGTTTTAATTCAATTCAATTTTATTACGAGAGAATGCAAGCCCCACATCGCGAATACAACAATGGTCTGCCTTACTTTGACGTCCAGTGGTTAGCGGTTATAAGCTTCTGGCACAAATTTTCGTTGTTAGCATCTAACAATGAGCGGTGTTGCTGCAAGAATGGTGCCCACGAAAATAAAGTTGGAAGTGTTGACGACTGTACATATTTCATTTCAATTAACTTTATGTTAATTATTTCTATGATTCGCTATGTTTTTGTAAATAATTTTATGTTCATTTTTCGTCTTATCATGTTGCAAATACTTACTGTTTTTTTTGTTTGTTTTGTTTATACGTGTTTACGTATATTTTCATTTTCGTATTATTTGTTTGTATATTTTTTTTCTTATTTTTATAAATGATAGTATTTTCTTAAACAATCTACGAGTTTCCGTCTCAAAAGTTATTTTACATTACATCTTGAAACATAATAGGCTTAAGCTATTTTCATGTATTTATATGATGTAAATATGTTCAGTATCATGCACTGTGAGAATCGAAACTGCGTAGGTGAATGGTCTAGCAATCATGCATTGGTTTCGGAAGGGAATTTTCGTTTTTTACTCACTAGGGTCCCCGCGTGCAGAGCGTGTGAACGCTCCTTCACGGTGACGCCATGTTTTCTTTGTTCTCCGTTGGATACGCAAAGAATTATTCATCCTCAACGTTTGCCTCTTCCAACTGCCGACGCAGCCTGATTTCTGGGGTAGTTTTACTGCTACGGGTATTATAACCATGCATAGAACCAAGCATTCTTTGTTTATTTAGTTCGTAATCTATTTTACGCTATTTATTTTGTAAATAAGCGGCCGATTTTGGCTCGGCGCGTTTGCGTTTCTTGGTTAGGCTCGTTTCTGAACCACTAGCTGCATTGTCAGGCTCGGAAGGCGCAAACGTTGGTGGTTGAATCTCCGATAAATGGTCTGTCGGATCTTCCAAAAGTTTTGCTGTGTACTGTTGTAATTTTATTTCAGCTTCCGTCAAGGTACCGTTAAGCTGTTCTGATAAATCCAAATCGGTAGGTCTGTTAAAAGGAACAGGTTGGTTATTCGTTCTTATGAACCATGGTCTTAGATTGTTCACATGTGCCCGAACGACTATTAATGGATCCAGAAAATGTACAATACGAACGATAACATCATTTACAAATTCCATTACTCTGAACGGTCCCGTCCATGCTCGTAATAATTTCTGAGAAATTTGTTTAATTGGTAAAAAGTCGCGTAATAATACGTAATCATCCACCATGTAGAGGTACGGACGTGCAGTGCGATCATAAAAGTTTTGTTGTCTCTTAACTGCTTTCCAAGTATGCGCTCGAGCGACTTCGAATGCTGCTTGTAGTCTACTCTCTAGATGTACTATAGTGTCATCACTATCATAGCAGATTCGTGGTGGTTCGAAAGCTAATGCACTAGGCAATCTAAATTCTGAACCATAATGTAAATAATGTGAGCTTATTAGCGTGGTTGAATTAGGACACGCATTTAGTGCTGTAGTCACTAATTCTAAATATTTGCACTAATTTTCTGGACAACTTGCAGAAATTTTACGCTATACAGTTTCTATTCTCTTATTTGCGGCTTCTACCGTTCCTCCTACCTACAATGTGTTAGGAGTGAAATTTATCTGTTTAATATTGAACAAATTTGACAATCTTCCCACAATAGCATTGTTTATCTCACTTCCACTGTCTCCGCGCAGTTGCACGGGTTCTCCAAATCTAGCTATGAGGTGAGAAAACAACTTATTTGGTATTGTTTCTGCTTTCTTATCGGGAATTCCGACTGCAATTACATAACGACTGAAGTCGTCAATTAACGTCATTATGTAGACGTTCCCGTGAACGCTTTTATTCAAGGGTCCAATGAGATCCAAGCTCCATGAATGACCTTGTCTCTGTAGGGGTTGATAGGCTCTTAGCTTAGCCTTTAGTGGCTTGTTAGGTCTAACGTAAGCTTGACATATTTGACAAGTTTTAACGTAATGTGCGATATCGTCCATCATTTTAGGCCAATAGCAATATAGCTCTATTAATTCTCTAGTTTTGGTGGCTCCGCGATGTCCGGCACCAGGTGTGGAATGGTAATCCCGGATACAATATGTCCGTAGAGATTTTGGTATACACATCTGTGCTAGATTGTGCATACGACCTTTATTAGGGTCTGCTAGTCGAATTCTGTATAGAATTCCGTCATAATCTTTATAAAAGATGTTTCGCTTGTTAGAAGCGTCGATCAGATCTTCAGATGACTGATCTTTTAGACGTTTAATTATTTGGCCTAGGAATGGATCGTTTCGTTGCTCCGCCGCTAGGTGTTGTCGCGTCCAGTCAGGAAATTGACTGCCCAACACAGCGACTGGTATCTCTATACGAGATAGCGCATCGGAAACCGCTAGAAGTCGGCCCGACTTGTGACGTAAGATGAATTCATATTCCCTGCGTTGAAGTAAGATTCTTTCTAATTTGGGGGGGGGGGGTGGAGGCGCAATAAAGATAGCAAATTGCTAAATGGTCCGTGGTCAGGAAAAACAT
>JAHWFP010009499.1:45678-119347 GCA_023313725.1 Lithobius niger
GGGGGGGGGGGGGAATTGCTTGCTACTTTTTTACTTTGTCCCTGGACTGTTTTGTTTTTTCCAGAGCAAACTACAAGTAGCAAGCAACAACCCCCCCACCAAAAACAAAAAAAATTTTCTTTGGGGGAGTGGGGCTGAATTGCTTGCTACTTTTGTATTTTACCCCTGTACCGTTTGTTGTCTGCTCCCACTCCCTGACTCCACAATAGGGAGGCAAGGGCAGGAACAGGGCATCTGGAGTTTAAATAAAGTGCATTTTGGATAGACGGACAGGAGCACTTGCCCCAATGTGCGTAAGCATTTGAACTCATCCCTAATTAATAATTATCCTTGGATGAAACACCAATTTAGTGTTTCATCCAAGGTCAAAAACTCCTCAAAATGCCCCCTTTCTTCAAATGTGCCCCCCACATTTTTTTTTTAATTCTGCTTACGCTCGATGAGTTTATACTGCTTTCCGTAAATGAAAGGGTCTACCGCTGAATCTTCAGAAAAGAGAAAAATAAAGTCAATTGTAAAAAAAACCCCGATTCTTGCATTCCCAGAATTCGTTCCTTAGTTACACCACTTGGACCAAATCTCACCAACTGTGTGTGTGTGGGGAGGGGCGAGTGAATAAACACGCGGTCCAATAGGTGAGAAACGAAAAAAAAACCATAACGGGACGATGGGGAAACCAAGCCAGTTGAATAATGAATTTTTTCCCTTTTTTATGCTGTGTTTAATTTTCTTAATTTAAAGTTTGGTAACGCTCTAAATCTAAAAATCGTTAAATCTAAATCAATAAAACGACGTCAGGAAATTATTCATGAAAGTATTTCCCTCCGTTTTATTCTGCCTTTCCGTGCCGAGCTAAACGTAGCAAACGATCAAACTAGGGGTGCCTTTGAAAATTGACCTACGTAACTCTGGTTGTGAAGAAACATACTGTTGTGTGTACTAACGGCGTAGGTCATACGAGATGTCGTGTCATAATCCTTTGATCTATTTAGACGATTACCTGTACATATAGTATTCAAATTATGCTTCAGGCAGTAAACTAGACAACTGAACAAACCATGGTCGTCGAGTTTGGTTCCTGAGGGTAACTGGGGGAACAGGGGGCTAAAACTGCAAACGAACCGACTACCGTCCAATCAGAAACAAGACAGAAACAAGGGGAGGCCGTTGTATTTATTTGCATTAATTTGCTGTGTCAGGTGGATGAGTTAATGTTATGTTCGGTGCAGGGTGGACGAAGGTTCAGCAATTAATGATTAAATCTTGAACTTATCTTAACTGCAAGTACGTAAATAACCTCCTGCTTGATGTTCAAAATAATACTGTCTGTATTGTTGTCACATGAATGAAAGTCGAAACGATAACGAATCGTTCTAGTCACGATTTTGGGTTAAAAATTATTTTAATTCGTGACATGTAGAAGCAACGATTTTGCTTGATCCAACCAGGTTAATTTTCGAAGGCATCCAATGTGATGTATCATTTACACACCTAAAGAATAAGTATGAGGAAAATATTTTTAAAATAGTGATTTTCTCTGGCATTCGTCAAATCATAAAAAGTTAATTGTGCCTTGAATATTTGTGATGTGAAGTATGAATATGGCATTGAACTATTAAGCGACTGCAGTTGGCACCATACAGGGCGTCCCAAAAGTCCTGAACACCCTCACAACTTTTTAGGGTGTTGAAAGAAAATCGTGAAACTCTAGTAATGTAAGTTTGGTTAAAGGATCTACCTTTTTGTACAATTGGCATTACGCCTGCCCCCCCCCCCCGGGGGGGGGGGGGGCGGGGGCAGGAGCCCCAACTCAGAAATTCTCAATGGAATGTGGGGTAAAGGAATACCTTATTTGAAAGGTCTTCATTAGGCGAATAAAGTGCCCCAATGATAGCTTCGATACGTTGAGCCCATCCAAAATGGTAACCGGTCAACCATTAGGAATTTCCTCTGCGTCCCTACGTCTTACTCAGGCCAAAGATGTCGTAAAGGGACATAGATGGCAGCAAAATGCTTCTTCGTTCAATTTAGTTGGATTACACCCACAACTACTGCGGTTTGAAGCCCAGAGTGTGAGCCTCAGTGTCCCCCACCCTGGAAAGGCCCACACTCTGGGTTTCAAAAAGCAAAAGACGTTGTAGGTGTGTTCCAATCAAATTGAACGAAGCATTTTGCTGCCATCTACGTCTCTTTACTACGTCTTTAGCCTGAGTAATACATAGGGATGCAGAGGAAATATCTAAAGTTTGACCGGCTGCCATTTTGGAAGCTATCGTTGCGGCATTTTACTCGCCAAATTAAGACCTTTCAAATAAGGTATTCCTTTACCAACCCCCCTCCCATTCCATAAAAAATTTCTGAGTTGGGGGTTCTCGGCCACCAACCCACTCCGTCCTGCTATCTCAAGCAGAAACTGAACGCATCCTCGCTTCCGGGAAAGATATTTTTTTATCACTATAGCTGGAATTGCTATTATTAATGCATATTTCTTTAATGTTTTGAGAGATGAGATTTCGCTACTATTCCATAAGTCTCAATAGCCACTTTTCAAATTCGACAACCTAAAGCTTGCTGGCAATAATTTTTCTCCTCAACCAGCTGAAGCCCTCTTCCAGGTGAGACCAATTTATTGGTCCCCTTTGCCCCTTCACTGCAAGGGCGTAGCTATATGGGGCACCTGGCCAACTTTTAACCAAATAATGCCCTTTTTTTCTGCCCAACCAACGAAACGGTCAACAGGATAGTAAAAAATGTCCTTTTCAACCTAAATCTCCTTTTGCCTTTTCATTGGAACAAAACGGTCCTATAATTGGGAGGAGCATAGGTAGCAAGGAACACCAAAAAAGAAAAGTCCCTCAAAAACTGGTGCAATTTCTCTTTTTTTTTCCAAATCCAATCCCTCCCCCCTCCCCACATCTTTGAAAGTCTTGCTCGTTCCTGCTCGCCACCCCCAATGCTGTAACTAGCTTTTTCCAAGGAGAGGTGCAAGGGCAAAATATTCGGCCCCTCCTCAACAAGTAAACAAATTTAGGGGCAAAGTAACTACCAACCCCAACCAAAACGTAGTAAATTTTGTCTTATTTGGGCCCCCAATTGGTGAGTTTGGGCCCCCTGATTCCTGGGCCTGGGTGCCTTGCACCCTTTGCACCACTCCTAATTACGGCACTGCCCACCCCCCCCCCCCCTACCCCCTGCTTTCCTCTGGCCCGGCATGCACTGGTTAAATATAAACTAGTAATTAATAACATTTAATAATAATATGGTTTAGCCGATTATGAAGAGTCCAGCAAAGAGACGGTAGGGCATGGACCCTGAAACCGTTCCCATTTATTAAAAATAAATGTTACGTTTTGGAAATTTTAAAAGTTCAAAGTTAAAACAAGCCAATTTTGATCGGCGGTGAAGGGAGACCAAGATCTACTGTGATTTATGTCATACTGGCAGCACTTTCATGTAAATAGCATGAAAATGATCGTCCTAATTTCTTCGAAGTATTTATTTATTATTATTATTATCGTTATTTATGTCGGTGAACCGTGGTTATAAAAAATTAATCATGTACTGGTTAGAAAATGTTGATTAAAGCTATTAAATTCGGAAAAAAAGATCCTTTGAAAACTGGGATTTATGATACCAATGGTCCTTTGTTCATTATTCCCGTCTCTCCCTCAGAAGCTCTTGACGACTCTGTGCATGACTAATTGCAGTGGATTCAAAAGATAGACGTGAATGCCATTGGAAGCGAATAGTAGCTTAATTAATTCTACACAAATAAATGTTGTGGATATCTATTTATTCAGCGAACAACTGTAATAATTTGGTAGTTTATCATTGCATGCGTTACATACATATCAAAGAAATTTTTAATTTTATAAGTAGAGGCAAGCAGTACCGTATTCACTTGCAACGAAGTGTTGTAGCCTAAGTACCGTTGTACCGGAAGCACCGTAACCTCGATCCCAAAGCTCTTAAAAATGGCCGCTTACGTTTAGTTGGCCGAATGCGACAGGGCAACCTCGCAAGGTGTTCGGGACTCACACTATGAGGTCTTTTCAAACAGTATTCGACATTGTATCTTACTTTTTGTGTCGAAAGCAATCAAGTGGATGCTAGGTCCACAGATCCCCTTGGTTACCTGCCCTTGCTTCCCCATCGTGGAGTCAGCGAGTGGGGGCGCACAAAAAAACTGCCCTCCTGGGGGTAAAACGGCCTAAGGGCAAAGAACGAAAGTAGGAAGCAACTCCCTACCCCCCCCAAAAAAAGTAAATATATGGGAGGAGGGGTGGTTGCTTGCTACTTTGTACTTTCCCCCTTGGCCATTTTTTTATCCCTAGGACCGTTTTTTTGTCCAAGACTTTGGACAAAAATAAATTTACTTTCTTTTTTTTTGGGGGGGGGGGGGCGGGGGCGGGGAAGGACCCTCGTATCGCATTCGGCGAATTCCCTGATTTCTGTCGGCTACACAGTAGGGCCCTCAATATCCTGCTGCACCTGACTTTGACAGAAATGGTGTAAATAATTTTTTTTCCGGGGGAGGAGCAAATTTAATGGCCCCTTTACGCTCCCTTGCTAGGAAACGCACAACCGCTTCATTTTTATTGAATGACTATTTTCGTCATTTGCATACTGTATATTATGGCTATCAAACAAAATAAAACGTTTAAAGGTCAATATCGAAAAAAAATTACGCCTTGGCTTCCCTTCCCTCCTCATTATTTACATCATTGCTCGACAGGCAAAAGAACCCAATGATATTAGTTACTGTAGAAGTAAAATTGCAGCATCACACAATTAACACTTCCAGGGCTTCACACCATTACGCATTCAATTTACGATACTCAAAAAATTTCAACGAAAGTGTAGCTTTGGGCCCCCAAAAATAAGCTCTTAAGTGTCTCATCAACGTAACGTATGCCATGCAACATCATTATTATGTGCTTCACAATTGGTTGTTTATAAAAAAAAATAACGATTAAAAGAGACTTCTTTGAAATATGTTAGAATGCGGCATCAGAAAATTTGCATGTTAAGGTTTTCCCACTATTGTGTACTGGAATACGTATTGTCTCACATTCGTTAAACACGAAATTGGTACTACAATTTTAATTCTAAGGATTGATTGCCAGAACGAATCCATCTACACTGTAGCAAGCTTCATTTATAAGCAGATACACTGTCACGCTCTAAGTATTTTATAGGATTCGTGTAACAAAGACATAAACGCTACTTCTTCTGCCTTTGTGTCATAATGCTACAGAAATTCTGCCAAAATACCTGAAATAAATAAGTACTCTAAAGAAGCAGGATTCGGCAGTGATGTACCATTATAAATTGCTTCAATTCCTCGGAATGCTCTAGGGAAGCGTTCCCCCAAACCCCGAGCTGGCTTTATTCGTTCCCCTCCACAATGTTTCTTGTATGTGCCACTGGACAAAGTAACGGAAGCGCTTTCTCATTACTGAACACTTTTTAGGCTGACAAGTTTCAATTACTCATATTTTAAACAATTTTTAGCACTAATAACCAGTGACGCCAAAATTGAAAGATATATGAATGTGCAAAGGATTTTGAAGCAGGAGCCTTCCTCCACCCCCCCCCCCACCATGCTTCGGAGTAGAAGTACCCTAAAAAATGCACTCTTGCACTGTCATGTAAATGCGACGAATAAAAATTTTCTAGCAATTAACCTATAGCATAAACAGAAGAAAAAAAACACGAAAAGTTACAGGATTTTTTTTTATAAAACATACGAATTTTTTTTAATGTCATTCATTGTTTTGCTGAAAAGGGGACCTGCTGAAGCTTAGTATTTGAAGTAGCACACACCTTACAAAATCAGCTAGAGTAGAATTCGACCGTAGATAATAAACGGCTTCTCAATAAAAATGCTGCAGCATACAATTCACACTTCAAGGGTTTTACACCATTATCCATTCGACTACATTGCTACACACTTTTACAACGAAATTGTAGCTTTTTTTTAATTTTCACTTAAGTGTCTCATTAAAAAAACGTTGACTATGCATTGTAATATTTCTTACTTCGAAAACGGATACTAATAAAAATATCTGGCATTTAAAAGTTGTCTATTTCTTTTAATTATGTATGAAAAGCAGCACCACTACGGTTGCATTTCCAGGTTTTCACACCGTTTTGTATACGAGTATACATCGTCTGATATTCATGTTAAATAAGATAATTGCGAACTACAAACTTGATGTAAGGAACAATCGGTAGAAAAAATTCATTTACGTTGCAACAAGCTTCATTCACCAGAAATTGCAGTACCCCATACTATGTTTTTAATAGGCTTCTCGTCACAAAAACATTAAGACACTTCTCGCCCCCAAACACAACTAAACATGAGCTTCAGTTAAAAGGCTTTACTACGGTTTCCACATTTAAACACTTTTTCACTGTTTTGTCGTAGACTGTAGAAAATGCAGCAGAAAATCTCACAAATCATAATACGACGTGTCACACGTTAGATATAATCAGCTTCCTGTCTTTCGACTTAAAATGTGCAACAGATAATCGTAGATATGCCTTACCACAAATTTTACTGTTTAGGGCTTATCTCCAGTATGAACACGGACCACCAACAAAATAATTGCACTAAGTGAGCAAACATTTTTTGCCATATTATCAAACTATTTTCTTGTTGTTTATAAAGTTGAATTTCCTCATCTGTCCCTTTCTGGCAGTTGATTTGGAAGATTTCACTTTTTTAGTTGAACCACGAGTGGCACATTACATAACAGATGTCATGGCGTTCTTTGTAATCAAATTGCTTCGTGATTGGTTAAAAATAATATCGAAAATAGTTTAGAATATAGCTTAATAAATTTTATTCGTCTGAGAATTCCAGAGAATACTTTAAATAAGAATTTATCAATAACATTGAGAGCCCACAAACAAGCTGTAAATGATACTGAAGTTTTAAAAAGCACGTATTACTGGCGCCATCTAGTTTTTAAAATTATAAGTTTTAGTTGTCTAGTTCCAAAGGTGGTCGAGGCGAGTCTCTGTCCTCGGTCAAACGCTAGAACACCACCCTAATAGAAGTGTGTTACTCATCGTTCCTACGGAACTTTTCATGGACTCGTGTTGGCGTTAAGTTTGGTGTTACCCGATTGTGCTGTGGCGTTACTAAATTTAACGGCACTGCTTGGGTTAATGGCGTATTTTGGTTTAATGGTACATTTTGATTAAATGAAACATTTTCATTTAGTGGCAAGTTATGGCTGAATGGCGCATTTTGGTTTGCGTACACCTGATTATTTGGTGACGCTTGATTATGTACTGGTACCAGAGTACTAAGTGGTACTTGGGAATTTAAAGGTACTTGGTTCGCACGTTTATTACGTGGAGATCTAGATCTAGTTTGATTTTTAACGTTACCCTTATTTCGAGCTGAGCGAGATTGAACTCGTTTGGGAGGAGGCAAATTTACTGCATCATCGATCTCGTCGATGGTATCAGAATACTCTGATTCTGTATCCGATTCATTTTGAGTAGTGTTAGTGTTGTCTAAATTAGTAGTACTGAGTGAAGCGTCTGTGAATTCCACAAAATCTTGGCGATTTACTGGCCTTCTAATTTGCCTGCCTCTCGAAGAGACTTGAAATGTGCCTCTAGCACGATTACTTCTAGTTCTAGGCATTATTTAACTAGATTTTACTAGATTTAATTAGATTTTTAAGCAATCATTTAAGCTTAAAAGTAGATTTAAACTTAATTTGTAGCACAAGTCTTAAGTTTTAAGCACTTTGAAGATTTTGTAAAATTTTCTACAAATTTGCACCAAAATGATGAATTTTCCCTTTAAAATAGAAAATATCCTTATTTTCCCAAATGTTAACACCTGAAGTCGGCAATAATTTGACGGTGGTTATTTTAAGAGTAACCACGATCAGTTTCACACAAAATTAGCACTGTAGTGACTAATAAACCAAATGCACTAAACTAAATTTAGGCCTATAAGTTTAACCCAAATTTAACCAAAATTTCCTCTTATTGTGGAAAATTTAAAGCAAATACACTTTAAATGCACACAAGATAATACACTTGAACATATTTCACAGCATTGAACATGTCAATCAACTATTTTCATAAATAATTGCAAGAAAAAAGGTTAAAGGGTTTAACGAGCGTTAACCACTCCTGGTCATCTGCCCGAAGCCCTAAGGCCCTATGTCTGCAACAGCCAGACATAATAATAATAATAATAATAATAATAATTGCAAGATACAAGCAAAATCAACAATGTTATTTTCCAACAAAGCTTAACCAGCGCTATTTGCTACTAAATTTTTCCGTACTTTTGATTGTTAAAATTCTGTTTACAAACAAACCAGAAACCGGTTCTCGTCAGATCCCCGAAGTTAAGCAGCATTGGGCTGGATTGATACTTGGGTGGGTGACCACCTGGGAACCTGGCTGTTGCAGACATAGGGTCTTAGGGCTTCGGGCAGATGACCAGGAGTGGTTAACGCTCGTTAAACCCTTTAACCCTTTTAACCCTTTTAACAAACAAACAAACTATCGTTGTTGACTATCGAGTAAAAAAAAATCATACCCGAATTTTAACTCTAAAATTTCAGCTTTTAAGGACTGTAAATTGCGGAAAAATGGCAGTATCTTCTATAAAATACAACTGAATGCTCTTAAATTATTAGTATTATTTTTTTCTTGTTGGGCTAGTTGGGAGAATTGAATCACACTTATGACTCCATTGTAATGTTCTATTCCAGTGACCATTTGACTAGAACAAACATTATCGTCTAGGATGGCATAAGGGCAAACAATTGTATAAAACACTAATCAAGCATAAAATAGGTAGGCTAAATAATAAGCAAACGTCCAATTATACTGGGCCTTTAATCAACACTCCGCTGTACACAATATTGACCCCACATATGGCCAATTAAATCAATGACAGATTTGTTATGATTTGATTATATGATTAGAATTATCGGCGATGAGTCGAATGAATGGCATTACGGATTAAGTCGAGCGGTAAACCTAATCATTATGATATTCTCTGAGTTAAATTAACGGAAACTCGGGTTAATTTAGTAACGTACGGATCGGTACTAGTTAAGGGTAAACATCAATAGCTATGGCTAATGAATCAGAATACTTATCTCTATAATAGAAGCTTGAGTGCGGCCATCGGCCCACGGCTCGGCTGGGAGGCGAAGCCCCGTCGCTAATCCGGCACGGAAATCTGCCTGGTGTACTTCTGGATTGCGGCCTTCGGAATTTGACTGGCGTGAACTAGTTAACATTTAACAACTGTTGTGCGGCTGGTGGTCGGATGATATCACGTATTCCGAGTTTCGGCTTAAATACTCTGGCGTTATCGGCCATGATCAATCCATTGTAGTATTGATTTATTATTGAAATGCTAAATATAGTAACATTTGGACAGCTCGGGCCCTTATCGCCAATTGGGACCTCTCCACCTGTCAATCATTCTATTGTTGCTTTCGGTTCATTAATTGTTCCCCATACGCGGCACTTTGAGGTTATATGCCACCATCCCGTGTGGGAGGGACTTATTGTTATTCCACGTAGTGATCGATCATGAGCGACGATCTTATCGTAATTAAATCTAGTTCTAGAAAGTCATTTAGGTTCTACGAAATTGTCGTAAATAATGTCAGCTGGTAATGCCATCCTTTAAACTCTAACAATAGGTGTAATTACACTTGTTCAGTCTCAAATGATCTTGCTGCTTCTCGGTCGTCTTTGAAGAAGGACTCCCAATTATAATTGCTATCTGGAGTCGTTTTGATCTATCCGAATAAATACTCGGCTCATGCAATTTAATAAATGTATGATATTATGCAAATATGCATCCAATTAATTAATTGTATTGTTTCGGTTATGAATATTAATTAAACCATTATTAATTTCCCTACACTTAGTTCGCGCTGCCGCGCTCATTGCGGCTAAAAGCTCAAAACCAAGAATTATAAAGATACATTTCCAAGTATTTACCGGATGGTTACTGGACATTCAAAAATTAATGTTTTGGGTCATTTAAACCTATACGTACTACACAAACTTGTACGGAAAACAAATTTTACTAAGATTTAAAATACACCCCCCCCCCCTACTGAGTAGTTTCAGAACTTGCATTTCACTCACACTCTAGTTATTATAGATAGCATGTTATTCTTGAAACGGAAACGGTGCAACGGAACTAATTAACAGGCTATATAGGAGTCCAGTTCATAAAATTAGTTCGGGCTACCTAGCCAAAGTAAACTTATTATACAAATAAATAATAATATCACAACATGGCACGGATTCACTTTCACGAATAGAGAATATAAAAAGCATTTAAGCAGGGCCGAAGCGACTGGGGGGGGGGATGGGGGGGGGGGGGGGGGGGGCTCCCCCCCCCCCCCAACCATCCAAGAAACACATACAGTTGGCAAATTCGAGTTGTCGAGTTGGCAAAATCAGACAAATTTTCACTGCAAATTCCAGTTTTCACGAGTACTGGTTAATTATTATCATCATTTCGTCAGTTTGTAAAGTTTACAATATATTTTTTTTCCATCAGTTTTCGCAACACTTCTGTGTAGCTTGGGAGTAACTGAAACGCTGGCCCTGATCATTTTGGTTGCTTCCCTGCTAGGCTGTAAGGAGTGGGGGAAAAGAAGCTCCGCAAAAATTTGCGTAATTGGCGAAATTGAAAATTGACTTGGCCGTTTTGTTTGCTATGTCACCACCATAACCTATAAGTATCACAGATAATGTAGAAAATAAAAACAAAAAATGGATAAAACTGTATCCCCACAGAGTTTGAAGTCGTGATTACAATTAACTCTGCGAAAATCGTAAACAGTTGGCAAAACTAAAAACTGAGTTGCTATTTTACTTCCTACAGTTCTTTTTCTGTTAGACAGTGCCGCTTAGAAGGGGTTTTAGCGTGGAGCAACTCGTAACTGGTATTTTAGGAGGGTAGAAAATTACTGGCATATTAATATACCAAAACACAACATCACTGCCAGGATTTAAAACGTTCTTAGGTAAAGCAGAAATATCAACAAACTCTGCATAAAGCAATCTCTGTGTAAGGACTTCTGCCAAGTTATCGCTGTCTGAAGTTGTGATATCAAATAAATCTAAAAAAATAATGCAGAGTTGCCTGATTTACTAGTTCGTCTGCTAGTCCATCAATGCCTTGGTTTTAGTTAAAACAGTAACGTGAACTAAACCTGTACTTCATGAAAATCGGGTACAGTTGGCAAAATAAAAAACCGAGTTGGAAAAATTGAATTATTGATTTTCTGTTAACCTATTGCCACTAAATTTGAATTTGTATTAATGCAGAAACAACTACATTTTTTAAATGAAAATTGTTAAAAATTTTAAACTTGGTAATTTCGAAGGTCCAAAATTTGACGATAAGAGTTCATAAGATCCTATATTAAAGGCCAAAAGTGACGCAAAGGCCACGAAATGAGGGCAAAAATTACCCTACGGGACCGGTAATTATTTATCGCCGGGGAGGCCGGAGGAAGGGAGGGGTCATGAAGTTTTTGGACCCTCTCAAGGGGTCCAATTGGGAAGCGGTTTGGTGCAATTTTATGCTCCATGGTGAAACGCACACCATCGGCTGTGTCTATAATGGCACTCTCTTCAGCAATGATTTACCAGCGTTCGACTGCTTTCTTGATATGCTCTACCAGGAACTGCGCATTAATCCTAATAGGACCATAATCTGCGGCGACTTCAACTGTTCCAGCATTGATTGTGACTTGTACTATTCTAATGATGACGCTGCCACCCGCCTCCTACAAGTAGTCGAT
Source organism: Lithobius niger (assembly GCA_023313725.1). NCBI lineage: Eukaryota > Metazoa > Arthropoda > Chilopoda > Lithobiomorpha > Lithobiidae > Lithobius > Lithobius niger. The sequence continues at coordinate 57,507 of JAHWFP010009499.1, forward strand.
GATCATTTCCTGACTCGGCACATTAGTCTGCCGACACGTACTAGAGGTGGAGATACCCCCTCCCTTCTCGACCTGCAACTCACTAGTAATGATATAAGCATTGAATCCATTCATCACCTCCCACCATTCGGCAAATCTGACCATAGCGTCATTATCTGGAAAATCAAGAGCACCAACTTTAACCACCGCTATACCCATCCTCAGCACAACTTTAGTGCTGCTGACTGGGATCTCATGAATGAAACCATCAGCAGCATCGATTGGAGATCCAGACTTGCTAACTCAACATGTATGCAAGCTTGGGTCATCCTTCGGAACTTCCTAACTGACCTGTGTAATACCCACATTCCTGTCAAGAAAAATAGCCCTAGGAGGGCTAAATCACCTCCTTGGATGGATTACAAGATCATGAGACTTGTCAACCTTAAAGGTAGGCGCTGGAAGACGTACAAGACCTACCCTACACCAGAGAACTGGACGTCATTCACTGAGACCCGCAATCTACTCACTGACAACATCCGCAATGCGAAAGTTTCATTTGAACAACAGCTGGTTTCAAAATGCAAAAGCAACAATAAGCTCCTATACTCTTATCTCCAAAGCAAGAGCAAGAATAAACCTTGTATTCACATTAAGCAAGACAATGGACCTACTATCACCAACCCACAAGATGTCGCCAACGAACTGAATCAGTACTTCAGTTCCGTTTTCAATAATGCGGGACCTACACAGTTGCCTGATGTGCTCGTGCAGACTAATGCGCTCTCTACTATCAACATCAGTGAATGCACTGTCCGCCGCCTGTTGCAGGACTGCGACCCCTTTAAATCCCCTGGTCCAGATGGGATTCACTGTGCCATGCTTAGAGCTTGCTCTGCCACTATTGCCACACCGCTTACCATTGTTTTCCAGAAGTCTCTTGATGAAGCAATCGTTCCCGATGACTGGAAAAATGCTAACATTATCCCCATCTTCAAGGCCGGCGACCGCCAAAGTTCAAAAAATTATCGCCCCATCAGCCTGACACCTCAAGTGGTTAAGCTCCTTGAGAAGCTAGTTAAAAGTCAACTCTACAACTACTGTGAAACAAACAGCATAATCAGTGGAAGGCAGCATGGTTTCCGTGCCGGGTACTCTTGTCAAAGCAATCTTCTTGAGTTCTTTGGCTACTTGTCAAATGCTGTTGATGACCATATCCCCTGCGACGTTATCCTCCTCGATATACAAAAAGACTTCGACACTGTTCCCCACAGCCTTCTTCTCAGAAAACTCGATAACTATGGTATCACCGGCAACCTGCTACAATGGCTTAGAAGTTTTCTCTCAGGCCGCAAACAACGAGTGGTCTATGAAGGACGTGCCTCAGACTGGGCCCCTGTTCTCAGTTGTGTTCCGCAAGGAACAGTTCTGGGCCCCCTGCTTTTCCTACTCTTTATCAACGATCTGCCTGACCTTGCTAAATCTCAGTGTAGAGTCTTCGTTGATGATGACAAATTGTTCAAGAAAACTCCTCACGCCAAAGATTGTGACATAATCCAAGATGATCTTAATCAAATCAGTAACTGGGCACTGAACAATGGCATGAAGTTCAATGCTAACAAGTGTGAAGTGCTTCATATTGGTCCCAACAACCTCCATACTACCTATTTTCTTGGAATTGAGCAGCTCCCTGAAGTCCGTGAGGCCAAATCCCTTGGCGTAACATTTACCTCAAATCTTAAGGTCACCAGGCAATGTGTTATTGCTGCCAGACGCGCTAATATCCTGCTTGGCCGCATCAAGAAGCATTTTTCCTTCTTCAGCACCACCTCCCTTAAAACACTCTACACTTCATACATCAGGCCTCACCTTGAATACTGCATCCAGGTGTGGAGCCCTCAACTTATTAAAGACCAGCAGCTCCTTGAGCGCATTCAGAGGCGCGCTACCAAGCTTGTTCCACGACTGCGTTCGCCTCCATACGATGCTAGGTTCAGGGAGCTCTGTCTTACAAGCCTTTATGACCGCCGCATCAGAGGTGTCCTACTTCACACCTACAAAATTCTGAGTGGGATTGACCGTGCCGAGGCTAAAGGGTTCTTCACCTTGGCCCCCTCCGTTGGCACTCGTGGACACCGCCTCAAGTTGCAACGCACACGTGTCAACACCAATGTCGGGAAGCACTTCTTTTCTTATCGAGTGATTGACCACTGGAACCGGCTTCCTCGTGATGTGATTGAAGCCAGATCTGTTAACGGCTGGAAGGCAGCCTATGACAAAACACTTTCTGCCAGGCAGTGAACTCTCTGCTCTTCCAACCATAAAAGCTTGGCTTTGGTTGTGTATTTTGTTTAAGTTTAAGTTTAAGGTCATAAATTTTTCAGGTTCTGTCAAAAGGGGGAAGTCAAAAACACACTGACCAACTGGAAAAAAAAGTCATTTTTGGACCACAAAAATGGCACTTTCGGCAGTCAAAATTTCCAAAAACGGCTCAGCTTCTGGGGGGCCCCCCAGACCCCCCGTGCTGTGTACAAGGTTTTGAAACTAATAATACTATTACTGGAAGTGCAGTTTTTTCAAAAACTTTATAGAAAAGCCTTGGCACCTGGTTTTTTGGCGTCTTCTGCATTTCAGGTGCTGACTATGTTAGGATGTGGTCATTCAAGCAAATAGTGTGTTCATCATACTTTTGTAGGAATCTCGACAAAAGACGAGTGTAAAATACTTTTTCGGGGGTGGTCACATCATTTTTGGACCTTAGGGTGATGGGGGAATCGAGGTTTTTTTCAGGTCTTGAAGGGGAAGTCATCGAAAATTTAGTGGTCACATTTTCATTTTCCACCCCACCCCCACAGCCATAAATAATGATCGGTCCCCAAAATCCCCTGAATCAATGGAAAAAAATTAAATTGGAGCATGTTAATTTCAAATGTGGAAGCTCTTCTCCAATAATACCTCAAGTTATTTTGGACAAAACTGAGGTAAAAAGTTTTGCCATTTCTTTCGTCTTTCAACGCTCCATTATTTAAAAACTGGAGCATGCTTTTGTTTTAAAATGTGAAAGTTTTTTTTTACAATGATACCTCTAGGCCTATAGTTGTTTGGAATACAACTGAGAAAAAGATATCACTACCTTTACCTTTCGATAGTATAATTAAAAAAAATTTCTCCCCCTGACCTGCTGCCTATACTTGCACATAGGAGTTGTCGTCATTCATTATAGCCTAAAAGTCCAAATTGAACAATTAAGTCAACACTCAATCGTCAATGGCCAGCTGGCTTGTTTATATAATTCTAAACTGAACTCGGTTTAATTTAATTTGGAAAAAAAATATATCTAAAAAAAAACATGATTTAGTCACAATAAAATTTTTATGAAACCTACCATCCTAAAAAATGAATTAAAAAATCACCAAAGTTTGCTTGACAATTTGTTGCTTCAGTGTTCACTGGAGGCTAGAAACAGGCACTAAAATAGCATAAAATGCTTCAGCTTCCGGGGCTCCGCTCCCCCAGACCCCCTAGCTGAGCTTGGCGGAGCCCCTCAAAAGTACTTTATTGGCACCACTACTGGCATTCTTTAAACCAGTTGGCAAATTCATAAGATGAGTTGGAAAAATGGAGGTCCACCCCCCCCCCCCCCAGCCAAGTACCGTTCGCTACGGCCCTACATGTAAGGACATTCATTTCTTAAATTTAAGAAAGAAGCAAAATGAAGGTCCTAAGCAGATGCTACCTTAATTATTTTAAAGGCATGAATTATCAAACTAGTATGAAACGGAAGTTGGACGTAGTGTGCATAGCTATGCTATACTGTTTAATTTTACATCCATAACGACCTGAATTATGGATTGCTTATAAAATTAAAATTATTACTAATAATAAGCAATATTTGCATTTCACATCCATAAGGAAATGGATCATGAAACGAAAATTGCAGTTTCATTTATTTTAGACCAGTTCGTAGAAATTCCTCTTCCAGTGCTTCAAATAATTTAGCACTACGTTGTTAATAAAACAACATACCAATAAATAGAAATTGATTTTATACCATTTCATGAGAATATAACTTACCAGAAGGTCTAGAATTCATAGTGCCTACACCAAGCAAATTTGAAAATAAGCATTTTGCTTTAAAGTAACTCACGTTTAATTTTGAGAACCATTGATTTAAAGTTAAAACACTTTTGGAAAAAAAAAGTACTTGTCGAAAACGACAAATTCCCTTGCTCGAGAAGCAATAATGTATTTTCAAATGCATATATCGCATTAGATTTTTTTTAAGACTTATTACAGTCAATAATTAAGCTTAAATCGCATAATATTGTGATAAAGATTTAAATGAGCTTTTGGAAGTTGTTTAAAAGGAAAAGTTTTGCATAAGCAAATTTGATATTATCATTTCCACTTCCAGAAAAACAATAAGTAATACTTACTAACCAGTATGTTAATAAAATTTTAAATTTAATATCACATGATGAGAATTTTAATAGAAAAAAATAAATCAAAATACTAAATAAGAAATTGTCTTACCATATTGCCCATCATGGCAGACGGGACAGTCACGCCTACAGGGACCAACCAGGGCGACGGCACTGCTAGACGCCGCTGCCGGATGCTCCCGCATCGGCGATGAATGGGGCGTCCGAATCTTGAACATGTCCGATGCGGATAAGATCCGGAAGCAGCGGCAAACCTTCCAGCAGATAGTCGTGGAACATCGAACTGATGTCGTCCAATAGTTCGTCGGTTGCCGCCGGCGGGCGGCGTTGTTGAATTGGGCTATCGCCCGGTGCAAGTTCATCTGCATAAAGAACGTATTCTCCGCATTCACCGCCCACCAGAAATACGAGGAAAAGTGTTCTGTGTCCCGAGGAAATGGTGGGAAGGTTTGATATCGACAGTGCACACACTCTCGGGCCGTCAGTGGACTGCATTGTAAATAATGCGCACTTATCCTCAATTGTTGCGCAAACGATGATTCCTCAGGTGGGGCTCCATCAACCAAAATGTTTTACCCCGGATTCTCTAGGATTATCTCCATAAAGAAGAGCCGGAGCACATAATCCAGCGGATCCTCACTGGGTAACATAGGGAAAAAAGGACCTCTTCTGCGGCTCGGTGGGGACACTCGCCAAACAACGCTGGCCTTTTCTCACAGTGTTTATAATGATCTATACAGATCGAAAATAGCAATAGGTTGATGGATAGCAGACGGAAAAAGTTTTTCAGGTAATGAGGTAAATTGGCAACCGCACTTCTCTCCTCTTTGGGGGTCGCCCTCCATTTCTTTTGTGGCGGATCCATGTTCCTGTAGGTTGCGGAGCGAAAAGCGAAAGTAAACTGTCGAGTGGAAGTACACAACTTCGTGTGCGGGAAAAATCACCGAATTTTCCCAGGTCCGAAATATTGTGACCCAAAAACGGACATTGGCAAAACCAATGGGTGCAAAGTTCAGGCTTGACGTCACGAAAAGGGGCCGTTACTTTTTACTAGGGACCTAGCTCACCCCCTCTGCTCATATAGTGACCATCAGTGCAATATAGTGTATATTGTTTACATGGCCTCGACCAGGCCGCATTTTGAGGTCAGATCAAGCCAGCATGGCCCAGAGCCGTGCCCTCAACCCTTTCAACCCACCGACCACTTTCGTTTATTGCCCACCCCCCTTCCCTCAGAAAGAGAGAGTGACCAGGCTCAAGGGCAACCATCAGCAAGTGAAAGGGATGGTCAATATAGGTCAGGACGACTCACCCTTGACCATGACAACAGTTGCTACCCACCCAAGAAGTTAAATTTAGCGAACTCACTCCATAGTGGGAAAATACAGAACTATTCTTTTTAAATAGGAAAAGAAAATTCTGAAACAATATTCTATGAAATAAAATCATTTAATTCATGTATAAGGTCACAAACATATACAAAAGTGTAAATAACCGTGACATGTTTTCAGATAACCTAAAATGTATGTGAATGTAACATAACTGATGTAGTCCAAATTCATGTATTTTCAGAATAATTGTGCAACATACAGTGAATTGTGGTAAAGTGTCAGGATGGCAGATAAATGGAGAAAAGAGGCTGAATCATAGAACAGGGATCATTCCATCATGATGCAGGACTAATGAATAAAAAGATAAGTGATTCCTAGCCTTGTGGTGAAAACATCTGTGTAAATTATACACCCCACCCCTCCTTACCACGACACTTATGAATTAGTTGACACTTGCTATGTAAACTCAAAATGTGGAATTTTCTTAAGTTAATGGGGAAACATATGTTAATATCTGCTATTTCGCTTGCTGAAACCGTATTCGTTTCGCCCTTGAACATATATTAACTTATTACCTTTGGAAAACATTCCTATTACTCATTGTAAAGCTCAGTTAACTTGGAAGACATTCCTATTACGCATTGTAAAAGCTCAGTTAACTTGGAAAAACATTCCTGTTACCTATGGTAACGCTCATAAACGAAAAAAAAAACATTGCCGTTACCTATGGTGAAGCTCGTCACTTTGGAAAACATTCCTTTTACTCATTGAAAAGTTGCTAACGTGTAAACACACTGTTGCTACCTACAGTAAAGCACACTTAACGTTAATTACGTAAAATGGTTCGCTATGTGAACCCAACTTGATTAAAGGTGAGGTATGCTTAAGACCTGGAATACCAGACGTAACTTCAATTTAACGGTTACACTAAGTTTCAAAGTACCTCACACGTAAGTTCCTAAGGAACAGATTACACACGTTTACTCAGGTTGTAGTGAAACACCTTGAAAGTTCTACCGCATGCTGGAAAGCACTTTTCCTGGTTGGCAACAACCGCATGTGATACTTTAGTGTTGTAAGTGCAGACTTATAGCCTAGTGTATCAATGATGGAGTCTGGCCAACTCGTATTATTGATTTGCCCAGGGTAACTAGAACTGTAGTTACACTGTCACTCAGTGACATGGAAGTCGGACGAAATTCGTCCCCTTAATTGAAAAAAAATGTAGTTGATTTGACTTCCGGTGCTAGTCACCACACAAGCGGTGCAACACCGCTCTGAACAAGGTATTCAAAATTAAATTAGCAGGCATACGCTAAGTTAAACAGTTTGCATTCGCAACGCTTAGATGCCGGAAATGTTACAGAAGCATGCATAATCTAAGTTAAACAGTTTGCATTCGCAACGCTTAGACACCCGTACATTTTACGGATGCCGTGCTATTTCTAAGTTAAACAGTTTGCAATCACAACGCTTAGAGACCGGAAAATTTTTTTTATGTATGTCATGCATATTCTAAGTTAAACAGCTTGCAGTCGCAACGCTTAGATACCGAAAATTTCACGGGTGCCTTGCATATTCTAAGTTAAACAGTTTGCAATCGCAACGCTTAAAATACCAAAAAAAAATATTAATCTAAGTTAAACAGTTTGCAATCGCAGCGCTTAGATACAATACTGCCGACCATAGCAGATTATTGGAAACTTGAATTTCGAAAAATATAATAAAATTTTATAAGCAGCACATAGGAGAAAAAAAAACGCTGTATGATTGCTGCATTTCGATTTAATTTTAAATCGTAGGTTTCTCGAATTTTAGAATTCCAGCTTCTGACTAAGCCTGTGTATTGGTCGCTTACGTTCAGGAGAGCCAATGAAGGCAGCACAGGCATAAAACGGTTCTTTTGCCAGGTAAAAGAGCTCGTTAAAAAGGCAATAGCCTTACAAACAAATCACCCTATAAGAAGCACTCTAGTAACGAATACGAGTCACTAGAGCATCGCACGGCATTAGGGTCGAGGATCGTACTGATCACATCCTGCGGTATAACATATTTATTGTGAGGCAACGCAATAATTTCTAAAATTCATGTTTGCTGGCGGAACCTTAACTGCTAGGTTCGACCTGAACATGTAGTCAAAATGGGTTGACACACATATACATGAACAAGATTCTTAAAATGCCATGATAGACGGCTTTCTGTATTGGTCAGTTTGAACTGTCGCTTGGTAGTCAAAAGGGAAAACAGACAAACATGAATACAGTTGTTTCTTAATAAGCTACGATTGACGGCTTCCCACACGGGTTAGTCTAAACTGTCTCATAGTAGTCAAATGGGTGAAACAAATACAACTAAACACATAATATATTTTACACACCACATCAATCGAGGCGCATATATGAATGAGTTGCAGTACTCGTTATGCTGTTTCGAAAAAACGAAACTTAGAGTCAAATGCAGACACTAACAAAAAATACTACCAAAACGTGGAGTATGTGAAAATATTTTAAATATTAAGTATGCAATAGGCACACAATCGTGGAAAATTTTCATTGGGAATAACAGAAAAGGAAACTTAAATCAAGGGGTTAAGCGAATACGACTTAACGGGGTAATAAAACAGGTATCCTGTCCCCTCCCTTATCCTAATGCTTATTTTGTTACTATGTATCATGAAAATTTTACCGAATAAGTAAAAGCATGATAAAACCGATTTCGATAACCTGGTCGCCAGTTTGAATCGCAGCACGGGACCAAACAAGTGATATGTATTCAGAAACATACAAGTTTCTGGGCGACTCATGTATGTAGCATGCATGTGATATTTTATTTTGAGACTGTGTATTCCGATGAAATCTTGTTGCCATAGGTACTGCAGGGAAATAATGTTTAAATTTGACAATTTCAAATCGAACCATGGATATTCCATAAATTTTATTAATTTGCGTATGAGAGCAAATCGAAGTCACGTTTGGCGATAAAAAGTGACTTTTCTTCCAAATGTGAAGAGGCAAGAAACAGAATTTCAAAGGGAAAATGTTGAAAGTTGACAAAACGTAGCCAGTAACACTTGTTTTCTTTCATTCCCCCAACTAGAGCAAATCTAGGTCAAACGACCGGCGACACGATTGCCAAAGGTAGAGAAACCTACTCAGCCTTGAACGACCTTGGCCGGACCAGTGGCCAACTTGAAGTCGAAAGTAAGAGCACAACACGATATGGGAAAGTGCCACGCCTCCCTCATCAAAAGCGAGAGGGATAAACAAACCCATGTGGCCAGCCCAAGGAAAGCGAAACATCATTTATTTCAGATCAACAGCAATAAAGTTGATTTTATTAAATTTGAGTTCAGTTACATGGAAAATGCGCTCTCGAGTCTTGCATGCACTTAAGCCATACAATATCTTATTTAATTCCACCCAGAATAGTATTGCTCAATTAATGAAGCAATTTAATCTTGCTGTACATAATTATTGCCCTGATTTCTGTGAAGGTTGTTTTTTTTTACCTCAAAGAAAGGTGCGTTTTCCCTAGTCATACGACATTTAACTTTGGGCCGTCGGTAAATGCGAAATTCTTGCTTAATTGTGTAAAGCAGTTTCTGTTATAAATGAGCTGGGTTTGGAAGCTAAAATAAGGAACCACTATAAAGGTACCATGATTTTAGGATGAGCAGGGATTATGTAAGGAAATTAATAATGGCTTAATTAATATTCATAACAGAAACAATACAATTAATTAATTGGATGCATATCTGCATAATATCATACATTTATTAAAATGCATGAGCCGAGTATTTATTCGGATAGATCAAAACGACTCCAGATAACAATTATAATTGGGAGTCCCTCTTCAAAGGTGACCGAGAGGCGGCAAGATCATTTGAGACTGTACAACTGTAATTACACCTGTTGTTAGAGTTTAAAGGATGGCATTACCAGCTGACATTATTTACGACAGTTTCGTAGAACCTAAATGACTTTCTAGAAGTAGATTTAATTACGATAAGATCGTCGCTCGAGATCGATCACTTCGTGGAATAACAATAAATCCCTCCCACACTGGATGGCGGCATATACCCTCAAAGCGCTGCATACGGGGAACAATTAATGAACCCGAATGCAACAATAGAATGATTGACATGCGTAGAGGTCCCATTTGGCGATAAGGGCCCAAGCTGTCCAAATGTTACTATATTTAGCACTTCAATAATAAATCAATACTACAATGGATCGATCATGGCCGATAATGCCACAGTATTTAAAGTGAACCTCAGAATGCGTGATATCATTCGATCATCAGCCGCTCAACAGTTGTTAACTAGTTCACGCCAGTCAAATTTCGAAGGCCGCATTCCAGAAGTACGCCAGGCAGATAGCCGTGGCGTGTTGGCGACGAGGCTTCGCCGCCTAGCCAAGCCGTAGGCTGATGGCCGCACTCAAGTTTCTATTATAGAGCTAAGTATTCTGATTCATTAGCAATAGCTAAGATTGTTTATGCTTAACTAGTACCAATCCATACGCTACTAAATTAACCCGAGGTTCCTTTAATTAATATAGAGAATATCATAATGATTAGGTTTACCGCTCGCTTTAATCCGTAATGCCATTCGTTCGACTCATTGCCGATAATTGTAATCGATACAATCAAATCATAACAAATCTGTCATTGATTTAATTGGCCGTATTGTGGGGTCAATATTGTGTACACCGGAGTGTCGAGTAAAGGCCCAGTATAATTGGATGTTTGCTTATTATTTAGCCTACCTATTTTATACTTAATTAGTGTTTTATACAATTGATTGCCCTTATGCCATCCTAGATAATAATGTTTATTCTAGTCAAATGGTCACTGGAATAGAACATTACATCCCGTCAACTGCAAACCAACCAAAATAACCTCAACCCACTCCCCCGAAACCTTACCCCTCCTATTCCACCAGCCTAAGAGCACCCTCTTCCCCTCCCCCCACTCCTATCCCCTCCTCCCTCCACCCAAGGAGCCATCTTACAGCCTCCTCCCCATCCCATTCATCTCGACCTCTGAGGTCCTCCAACACCTGGCACTCATTCAAGACATGCTCCAACGTTTCTTCCACCTCCCACATATCCCACAAGGCGTATCCTTATCTTCCCCACTAGCTCTCCACATCAAATCCCTGGTATCCAGTGAACCCGCCCTAGCCCTAAAGAACAGGACACTCCCCCAACCCCCCAGATACCATTTCTCCCACCCCATTCTCCTTTTCTCCTCACGCTACCTCGTCGTCGAGAACTTTTTTTCCATATCACAAGTCCATTTCTCCACCTCCACATCTTTAATCCCCTTCCTCCAGCCCCTTCTACCCCTAATTACCCCCCCTCCCACCCGAACAAAGTTCCCCGCCAGCCTCCTCGTCACCTCCACCCACTTAGGACTGCACCATCTCGTCACAAGTAGTGGGGATTTACGATATGAGGACATACCCACCCCACCACCCCCTGGCCCGGAGGTGACGTCATAGGTCACATGACCGGAAGTGACGTCATCCAAGATGGCGGTGCCCATGTGCACCGGAAGGCCAAGATGGCGGCACCCATGTGGACCGGAAGTGCGGCTATATCCAATATGGCGCTGTTAGTCCATCCATCTTACTGTTATCCAAGATGACCAACTTCTCAACCTCAGCACCAAAAAAATCGAGCAACTTCGGATCCCTGACTGCCAATCTCCTCCTACACTCCCTCCCCGGAAAAACTGCCCCCTCTTCCTCTTCAACCTCCACTCAGCCCAGACCAAGCAATGGTCCGAGTCCACTCCCCATCTACCTTCAACATCCACCCCCGTCTGTCGCCTGGTGTTGCTGGCCGACTCCACGAACAGCTGGCAGCATTGTGACGTCACGAGCAACGTCATGGTAGGTGGGGCGCGTTTAGCGGTACCTTCGTAAATGACCAAACAGAGCGAACACCAAACGCACCACTGTTGGTGACAGTCTAGCTCATTCCCTGCTAATATCCGTGTTGATGCGGCTTGGTTGACGTCAACATCGTCAGCGATGAATCTGTTTCGTCAAAACTGTTAGCTCGCGCATGCTCAAACCTCCACCCCAGCAAACCACCTCCCTGAGATGATTCGCAATTTGGCGTTGCTCTCGCCTGGTCATATCTATTAGCCATTCCTGGTCAAATCCATTAGCCAGGTGTGGTCGCGGTGATGGTATGACGTATCGAATACTCTGCTGAGCATGTTGAGCTGTATTGTAGTTTAGGAAGGTACTCAATGGCTGGCGCAACATCACTGCGCACGCGCGACGTCAAGTTTGGAGCCAAACTGTCTCTAACAGTGGTGCGTTCTGTCCGCTCTGTTCAGTGCTTTAGGAAGGTACTGAATGAGATCGGGACGGAACAACATTGTAAAAGATATACAGGGTGTTTCAGAATAAAACCGACAAACTTTCAGGGAATACTCAGGAAGTAAAGACAAGTCGAAAAGTTCTATATAACACCTATCCAAAAATGCTTCGTTACAGCTCATATTAAACAAACTCGGATGCAGCAAGGTGCACCTACCAATGGGAAAACTTCGCGATAATAAATTACATTCGAAACTGCAATATCCTCCAGACAAGACAGGACAGGAGCACTTTGCAAGAACTCAGTATGCTGACGCGTTTTGCTGATCTGGCTTCTTTTCAAGGGCTCTCTCTACCCAGTAGCTCTTAACGTTTCCGTAATGAAATATGTTAAAAGTACTGCTATATTTTAATTAAGAAAGCAAAAGAATACAGCAGAAGTTCCTTTTTATTATTCCTAAGAAAACCTGTTTTATTTTCCTGAAACTGAGCAGTGTAAAGAATTATATCATTATAATTATACTCCTTAGTAATGCAGTGGTGAGCCAAGCGCCCACTGTGAACATTTGAAAGTGTGAAACATTTGATGCAGTAGTGCCGATGTGATACTGCTCTGCAATGCTGTGCCTAAATGAATTTGAAACCTTGTCTGAGGCAAGCAGTGCAGTGCAAACACATGGGACGAGAGTTGCCAGCGCATCTCCGAAAACCGGAAGGAGGGAAAGCTGCGAGTCGGCACGAAATATGACTTTGGTAGGAGCTACTGCCATGAGCTGTGATTGGCCAGGACTGCCTGTAGTGAAAACCATCAACCAAAAGAGTGACTTTCGACAAAATACCAACCAGAACTCTTTATTTTGCAAACACGATTTTTACTGGCCAAAAGTGTCACGAACTGATTGGCTTAAAAAAGGCAAGCTGAATCCTCCAACGCTGTATAAAAGTCGAACTCTCTCGTATTATAGTTGTATTTCATTTGGAAATTGCGCTGAAGTGCTGCCGTGCACTATGTATCATCTTTTGTAAATATCCGTATGCTAGTTACGATAAATCTACTTACTGTCTTATAACCAAAGTCTGTGTTGGGTTTGTCTCGATGCACACCGTACTTTGAAAGGAAGCAGACGGCGTTTCTCCGGCTACGCCGAGCAAACACACGCTGGAGTGGTGGCAGTATTATTCTAACTCAACAATTGCCTATCGAAGGACAGGGCATCACAAATGGTGGCAGCAGTGGGATGTCGATCTACTGTCCGGACAACAACGCAGAAGCACGGACAGTTTAAAACCACGATCTTTGCCGACCAAAAGGCCACGTACGGATGCTGTTTTTACAAGAAACTGGGCCGCCTTTTCCCGAGGGAGTGAGCTGTGGAGTGTTCAAACGGATAAAATGTTACCAAAATTTAGGGATTCGGATTGTATTTTGCTGTTTTTGTCTGGATTTGAACGGGTATGCCGAAAACTGAATGTACCACAGGACCAGTATACTGCAAATTTATTAACTGTTCTTTCCCCTAATGCTGCTGCTGTTGTGATTAGGCTTAGTGAGGAGGACTTTGATAATTATGATGCAGTCAAAACAGCATTGTTGGCTCGTTTCCAGTTAAATCCAGAAGCTCTAAAACGCAGATTTAGAACATTAAAAAAACAACACAACAAAACTTATGTTGATCTATCATATGACCTAAATGCTAGTTATTTGGAGTGGCTTAAATCTGAAAATGTAACTACATTTGAGCAGGTTACAGAATTAATGGTTTTAGACCAGTTTTTAGAAACTCTTCCAAACGAACTTAAAGTGAGGATTTTAGATCTAAAAAAATTCATGATGTGAAAAGGGAAGCTGCAGTGGCTGATGAATGGTCAATTGCTCGTGGGATGGGAAAAATAGAAACCAAGGACCCTAGTAAGAAAGGAGGAGGTAGGCTATTTGAGCATAGGGATCAAAATGTAAACCGAAGTGGAACTAAAATGAATTTGCAAAAAAAAAAGGGTAGAATCTCCCGAAGGTGAAAGTAAATTAACAGAACAAGAGACAGGCTCACAAGGTTACAAAAGGAAAAATAGGTACTTTGACAGACAATATAATCCTAAGCCACCTAAAACGTATTTCCTGTGTAATTCTCCAGGCCATCTCCAGGCCAAATGTCCTAATAACCAAACTGATGAAGCTAATTTGTGTATGGTTAGGCTTAATGAGGTTGAGTGTCTTTTTGAAAAGAAAATCTTTGTGGGTCATGTAAACGATAATGAATGTGCTTTTTTGAGAGACAGTGGAGCCAGCCGAGATGTAGTAAGCTCTAAACTAGTTAAGCCGGAAGATTATACTGGGAAAATTGTCTTATTGGATAGTGTGTTGTTGGACGAACCAAGATCTCGCCCTGTAGCTAAAGTAACTTTGAAAACACCCTATGGGATAGTCACGACTAAGGCAAGTGTGGCAAATAGATTTCCTGACCAGTATCAAGCTCTCTTGGGGTTGGATTCTTGGGAAAAGTTACAGTTACAAAATCCAAGTATAGATAGCAAAAATGCAATCACCAGAGCCCAAGCCCAAAATATTAATGAGAATAATTTTTGCAAAGGGGACAAATTGGTAGGGTTCGACCGAGTCCGGGTAAATACCCGACCTGGTACCGGGTAATGCTATTTTTGACCCGGCTCGGACTCGGTAAAAATTCCACCGAGTACAAACAGGGTAATAATTATTTGTTGAAAAAAGTATTTTTATTTTCATAGTTTCATTTTATGTTGTAGACCCCCCTACAACTAGATATTCATTAATGTGCACAGAAAAAATCAGATAAATTGCTTTAATAGTTTCGGAGAACCAATTTGTTTTAATTACGGGCTGTAAACGAACTAAAAATGAAAATCTCCGTGTTGAGAAAACGTGTCCGTAAGTCGGCGATAGTTACGCTAAAAATCGTTGTTCCCACCTGATAAGCGATAGTGTTAAGGTTTATAGGCTCCTTTTCCATTTAGTTGTACATCGCAGCTGCTGTTTTAAATTTTTTAATGTTGTGAAACGTCATCTTTCTCGTGATTTTCAACAACGAATTGAACATAAGCGCTCACGTGAAATCCGAAGCGTGCCATGGTGGCCATTGTGAAATCGCCCGTCAGCCAATGAGAGCACATCAGTCGGTCACATGGTGCTAACTGACCAATGAGGAAACACGATCTTTCAATTGCTTTGGAAAGGCAGCTCGAGACTGCCAGAAACAGCCTCTTACATTCCATCTGATTGGCCAATGCCCAACGGACATCGAGAAAATGTGTTGAGAGGCCCGGATGGATGGGAATTCCAGCTTTTCAATGAACCCAAGATGGCGGCGCCCAGTCAAATGGTTTGATCGTTATCGCTGTCGAAAATGACCAGTTTTTTGTTCTTGAACTTCGCATTTTTGCAGTTTTTAGTGAGATTGCACTCAACTAAAGTGCTTTTTATAAAAGTATAGACATCATTAACAACGTTTTGTTTACAGAAATCGATACACAACATATCGGGTAGCAAATTTCAGTTTTTCTCATGTCGATATTTTGGCCAAAAATTGCATCTTTCGACCCGCACTTACCCATAAAAGTTTCGACGTATAATTATAAACGTCGTTACTCCACATTATTGGTTAAAGGATTAAAGCCAACAAAGGCCTATTGTGAGACAAAGTAACCAAAATGCATTTTATTTTTCATTTCACTTTATTATTAAAAAAAATAAGAATTGAAACAAAGAATTGCTGGTCAAATTAATTTTTGACTGCACTTTATTTAATAATGTAAAGTTCATAATTAAAAAATTTGGAAGAAAGAATTACTGGTATTTTACTCTATTTTAAAGTTGGTTTCGTCCTTTTTTGCTTTTGTTCATTGTTATACTATGCGCAATACAAAACTGGATGAAAGCAAAATGAAAATGACTGAAAGCTAAAAAAAAAAAAAAATGAACAAAACCAAAAAAAAAAAACTGCATATTTAACATAAATCAAAAATTGAAAATCTACGACCCGGTTTTACTACTCGGACTCGGCTCGGTGGGTATTCATAATTACTCGGACTTGGCTCGGACTCAGTTTTTTGTTACCCGGTCGATCCCTACAAATTGGTGGATGGCATAAAGGCTCAAGATAAGCAGGGTCTCGGGAATGCAGATAACAAGGCAGCTGAAGTTGACAAATCTAAAGCCTAGGGTAGAATGACAAACGGGAAGGTTAATGAGGCTAAACGGAAACCTGAGCAGGCTGTCTCAAGCTTATTATGTCCAGTTAGTGACGAGTTATCTAACTTACTTAAGGTTAGTAAGGAAAACTTAGTGAAGCTGCAAAAGGAAGACACAAGTCTGGAAAATTGTTTCAAGGCTAAAGATAGAAGGGACCCTGAAGGTACAACTAGATTTTTTGAAAGGGATGAGGTACTAGTACGGGAATGGGTAGGTGATAAGAATGAGGAAAACATTATTCAAGTAGTTATACCCAAAACTCTTAGGAAAGAAGTTATTAGGCTGAGACACAGTAATGCATGGGCAGGTCACCTAGGCAGAAAGAAAACGCAACGTAGGTTGCTAAAATTATTTTATTGGCCTGGGTTAAACAAAGATGTCAGTATATTTGTGGGACAGTGTGACACCTGTCAGAGGGCTAAGAAGGGACTTGATAAACTGAAGGTTCCTATGCAAAGAGTTCCAGTTATGACAGAGCCATTTCGCAGGCAAATTATTTAATTTAGCGGGTCCTTTGCCAACTAGCAAACGAGGATATAAATATTTGCTAACAATGTTGTGCCCGGCTACTAAATTCCCCGAGGCAATACCACTCAAGGTTGCTGACTCTGAAACTGTTGTTGATGAACTGCTGTGTGTATTCTCAAGGATAGGATATCCGAGGGAACTGCAGCGTGATAATGGTAGTATTTTTGTATCTGAACTGACAACACATTTTTTTTTTAATGTGGTATTCACATTCTGCATAGTTCTATAGCACATCCTCAGTCGAACTCAGTGGAACATTTCCACAAAACTTACAAAAGTATACTCCGTACATTGTGCCATGAGAACAAACATGATTGGAAAAGATGTGTACCTGCAGCAGTTTTTGCAATACGTACCTGTCCAGATGACACGACAGGCTTCACACCTTCTGAGTTAGTTTATGGAAGAAACCTTTCTACTCCTTTGCAGTTGGTAAAATATTCTTGGTTAGATGGGCTAGTACATTCTACTGTTGTTGAGCATGTCACAAATTTACTGAATAAGTTTGAACAGATCAGAGATATAGCTACAACCCGTGTTATTGAGGCACAGGGAGTCAATAAGATGTACTATGACAGAAATGCTACAGAAAGATTGTTTTCTGAAGGAGATAGGGTCCTTGTCTTTAAAACGAGTAGAAATAATAAGGTAGATGTTTTTTGGGAGGGTCCCAAGATTATCAAGAAAAGGCTTAGTGAAGTTAACTACTTAGTTGGAACCCCTACTGGAAAAAAAGACAAAGTGTTCCACGTAAACCCACTAAAACAATATCAGGAGTGTATTGATACTATGAATTTAGCATGTGAGGTTATTGATAGTGAACTACCGTGTTGGGAAGGGACTAAAAACAGTGATAACCTTACAACAGAACAAGTATTTAATATGGCCAAAAGTATTGGTGATTTGTCTTCCACACAGTTATAACAACTTAAAGCTGTATACGATCAGGTACCAGGTGTTTTTTCATTAAAGCCAGGTAGGACTAACTTAGGCGAGTTTGACATTGAACTCACTGAAGATGATAAAATCAGTTGTAAGACGAAGCGAGTCCCCTATTGGCAACAAAAATTAATTGAGACTGAAATTGACCGTTTAATGGGGTAAGGATTAATTGGGCCTAGTGATAGTGATTACGGCTCGCCTATTCATATTGTAACTGAAGAAGGAAAGGACCCTAGGCCTGTTGCAGATTATAGGTTCCTTAATGAAATAACTAAACCCAAAGAGTATCCACTGCCTAACATTGAGGAATATGTTGAAGATGCTGCAGCTGCGGCTAAATTCATATTTACTTTTGATTTTGTTAGGGGATATTGGCAGTTACCAAACACTTAGCGTGCTAAGCGACTAACTGCAATTATTACTCACTAGCGGAGTCGCTCGCTTCGCTCGCTCATTCCGCGTCGTCTCACTCCCCTTCTCTCCCCCCCCCCTCATTAAGTTGCCATTCGGTCGGTAGATGGCATCGTATGTTCGTGCTGCTGGACGTTGCGTTCTGGGCACAGCTACTATCTCAGCGGGCTTTAGCTACTACTCTTATAATTTGCCGTTCCGTCGGTAGATGGCATCGTATGTCCTGCTTGCTGCTGCTGGCTGCACTGCAGATGCAGATGACTGCTTCGTATGTCCTGCTTGCTGCTGCTGCTGCTGGCTGCCTTGCGAATTTTGTGTAATTATATATATAGATCTTGAAAAATATGAATTCAATGTTATGAAAATGGGAGCACGCGATGCTAGCTTTTATTTCCAAAGAGTCATGGAAAAGGCATTGGCTGAATGCAGAGAATTTGCCAAACCATTCCAGGATGATGTAGCTGTCAGATCACATGCTTAGGAACAACATCTTGAGTACACTTTGAAGTTTTTAATGGCAGTAAAGAGAGCTGGACTCACCATAAATCCAAAAAATGTCAAATTGCAGTAGGAAATGCTACGTACCTAGGACATAAAGTTGGGGTGGGTTTAGAAGTCCTTCTGACATTAAGACTGAGGCTATCCAAAACCTAGATAGGCCTATTACAAAGAAAGAAATCCACCAAATGCTTGGACTCGTGGGGTATTACAGGATGTATTTGCCTAATTTTACTTCGTTGACTGCACCGTTTGCTGATAAGTTAAGAAAAGGTGAGCCAAATCAAGTAAAATGGAGCCAGGAATGTGAAGTTTCCTTTTTGTTAATGAAAGAGTTGATGTGCAAACAACCTGTTCTTGCAGCTCCAGATTATACAAAGCCGTACCTGGTCCAGTGTGACGCGAGTGACTGAGGTTTAGGAGCGATTCTTGCTCAAGTTAATGATGTAGGGGAAGAGTATCCAGTTATCTTTCTTTCCAGGAAGTTGAATAATGCAGAGTGGGCATATAGTGCTATTGAAAAGGAAGCACTTTGTATTGTGTGGGCAGTGACGAAATTAAAACCATATCTGTATGGTGGGCCTCAATTTACGGTGATTACTGACCATAATCCGTTAGTTTGGATGAATCAGATAGGCCCTAATAACAATAGCTATTACGATGGTCCAGTAAGTTACAAGATTATAACTTTGTGGTGACGCATAAAGCAGGGAAGGACAATACAAATGTAGATGCGTTAAGTAGACTTTAAGATGCAAATTGAGTTACTTTGTAAGCCTACCGGATTTTTTTTAGTAGCTTATATGTTAATGCCGCTTAAGTAATACATAGAAGTGTGTCTGAACTTTAAAGTAACTGTTGTGACAGTGCTTGTGCAGTGCTTGATGTGGATTGTGTGCAGCAGAAACTGTTTTGAGACAGTAAAGAACTGGCCGCAACCCAATTTTTCCCAAGGGGGTGAGATGTAAAGAATTATATCATTATAATTATACTCCTTAGTAATGCAGTGGTGAGCCAAGCGCCCACTGTGGACATTTGAAAGTGTGAAATATTTGATGCAGTAGTGCCGATGTGATACTGCCCTGCAATGCTGTGCCTAAATGAATTTGAAACCTTGCCTGAGGCAAGCAGTGCAGTGCAAACACATGGGACGAGTTGCCAGCGCATCTCCGAAAACCGGAAGGAGGGAAAGCTGCGAGTCAGCGCGAAATTTGACTTTGGTAGGAGCTACTGCCACGAGCTAGGATTGGCCACGACTGCCTGTAGTGAAAACCACCAACCAAAAGAGTGACTTTCGGCAAAATACCAACCAGGACTCTTTATTTTGCAAACACGATATATACTGGCCAAAAGTGTCACGAACTGATTGGCTTAAAAAAGGCAAGCTGAATCCTCCAACGCTGTATAAAAGTCAAACTCTCTCGTATTATAGTTGTATTTCACTTGGAAATTGCGCTGAAGTGCTGCCGTGCACTATGTATCATCTTTTGTAAATATCCGTATGCTAGTTACGATAAATCTACTGTCTTCTAACCAAAGTCTGTGTTGGGTTTGTCTCGATGCACACCGTTCTTTGAAAGGAAGCAGACGGCGTTTCTCCGGCTACGTCGAGCTAACACACGCCGGAGTGGCATCAGTATTATTCCAACTCAACAATTGCCTGTCGAAGGACAGGGTATCACAGCAGCCCAAGTATGTTCGTTGTTCCCGACGTTTTAAAAAAAAACCCTTCGTTAACCAGCTGAAAGCCGTAAGGAGAGAATGTAAATGACCTGTTCCAACTGATGATCCTGGAAGGTCGGGGGGGGGGGGGGGGGGGGGGCAATGGTAACAACCTGGCCTATTGGGTTTATAGTCTACGTTGGGAAGGGCAATTGCCAAAATTTACAGCCGTAGTTATAACGTATAGTAATGTTTATAAATGTGAAGAACGATGGCTAACATCATCAAAAGGCATGCCATCCTAGGTCAGATCAGGTATTTCAATGTCTTAAAGAGTTTGAGCTTCCAGAATCTGCTCGGAACGTTTACAACGTTCGTTCAACTCGCCCCATCCCCTCACATCTCGGGCCAACAGCTGTATAGTGGACTCTAGTTTTGTTTTCTTAACTGCAAAAAATAAATAAATAAACACGAACAGGACAAAGGAGAGGGGAGACAAAGGCCCCTGAACAGTAGGAAGGGAGGAGGGGGTGCGTGGGACCCCCCCCCCCCGCTGTCGAAACCCCAAAATTTTTCATAATGCTAAATAAGTTCCACCAGAATATGTGAAAACATAAGTGGACCCAACTCGGGAGCTAACAACACCCATGGCTTTGTTCGGCCTCCTGCGAATTTTTTCCGAGATGTGGCTACGGTGCCACTACATCGAGTGACTCAAGAAAAAATGTTTTGTGACATTTAGCTCAAAAGGTGGGGCCCAGATACCTCAAACCAGTCCTCAGCCGATGCAAACAATCTTTGCGCACAATTTTAAACAAAACCATATTTCACAAAGCAGTTCACATCCGCACCACCATTTCCACCTATCCGCCCCACCCCACAGAAAAAAGTACATTTATCAAAAGCAGCGATGTTTTTTACAACATAGAGCAACATTTATTGCGTGTAGAATTATTAACTTACGCCATCCTTTAAAAGTTTTTTACATTTATTTACAACTCTCTTGGCAAGAGACGTAGTTGCAATTTTGGACGAAATTCGATTAGGCCTATCACGAAGTTTTGCAGCAGGTTGGTGAACTGTGCTGAATCTGAGCTGTGGAACTATGAATTTGGTCTTAAATCGTTACCAATGCCTCTAGTTCATAACTTGATGGTGTATGAGGGCATAATAAAGCGTGCACCTTGCAGGCATTCAATCACAGCCAGTGACTCACAGTCTCCAATTAAGCCCTGACTTAAATACTCGATCATAAAATAAGTGGGGTGTAATACGGCGATATCTCGGTAACCAAGAATTTTTGCCGCGTGACGCCGTAATTTTCTGTCCGCGCGCGCTGTGACGCCTCGGTATCTGCACCGGCGACACGCGTTTTCAGACGCGGCGTCTTTGCTGCTCCATGCTGCTCGAAATAGAAGTTTTGGGGTCACGTAACCGTTGTTACGTCATCATTTGACGCCACTTGTCTGCCCGCGCTAACAGCTCATGACGCTTTGTCGATTAGGATTTTGTCGGCGTCATGATTAAAATGAGAACAGAAAACAAATTGCAGATGCCATTCTTTACTGGGATATTAAAGATTCGTATGAATAAGAATTGCTGTATTCCACATAAATTGTACATGAGCGAAGAAAACAAAATCGAATAATCTAATAATTAAATCTAAATTAAAATCTAGGACCTAAACAAAATCAAAAATTGAATAAAACTAGACATTCTTTTACACAATTGAGCTAATGTAAAATGTGATAAAAACTGCAAGAGTTTTGAAGTTGTAAACGCAATAATTCTATGGGCCAAACTATCGATGAAAAATGGAATTTTAAAGTATAGTGTATCGTCGATATTATTATTTAAAAAAAAAAGAAATCAGAATCCGCCTCCCAAAACTTTGCTATCTGAAAAGCGTACTTATAGACCGGTCATATTTTATCACTGGCGGTGGCGTGTGTGTATGTGAGGAAGGGGGTGGGGAGGATGGGTGCTGCAGGGCTTGAGGAAATTGGAGGTAGGGTGGGTGGTCATAGATTTTCAGGGTCTCTTGATGGGGAATCAAATTTTTTAGAACCGGTGAAGGTGGGGATGTCACAAAATGATCATATACTCATCTGGAGGAAAAGTATTTTTTTAAAGCTTCTTTTTTTTTAGGATGGAGGATTGGGTTCCATTACTTTCGGACATTGAGCGGTGGGTGGATCAAGAATTTTTTAGGGTCTGTAAGAAGTGGGGGCAGTCATTAAAATTGGTGGGGGGTTCTTCGCCCCGTGTCACTGAAAAATTGGTGGTCCCATTTTCATTTTCTGCGAATTCTCTCCCCCCTCCCCCACAGCTATAAACGTAGCTCAACTAATTTGGGGAGGGGGGAGTCAGTGCAAACAAAATGATGGTTCCATTTTCATTTTCACCGGATTTTCCCTCCCCCCCCCCTTCCTCTGGATTCGCTCTTCCCCCATAGCTATAACATAGTTAAACTAATCTGAGGTGGCACTCAACAAAGAAATGGTGGGGGCAGTCATCGAAAACTGAAACTGGTCCCTGCCCCCCGTTCAACCACACGCCCGTATAAAACATCTCAGTGCTATTTCGGCTTGGCCGAGCGAAGTATTGGTTGGGAGGGAGTGTCGTTGAAAAATTGTGGTGGGCCCATTTTCATTTTATTCGTCTTCTTCCCGCCCTCCTCCTTCCCAATCGAAAGCTAAAAAAATAGCTCAACTAAGACATTATATAGTAAATAAAAAATACTCCGTCATAATGAAGGATAAACGTTCAGGTAAACTGGAAAATACAAAGCAAACTAAGAAAATACCAAAAGGTTTTGGGAAATTAACAAAATTGGACAAATAAAAAAAAAAGGACGGCAAGGAAATTAACAACTGCATTTTTGTAAAAAAAAAAAAAAAAAAAGGTTGCTTTTAAAACTAGGTTATAGTCGTTTAGGCTTTTTTACCGATTGTTCCGTTAATGTCATTCTGTGTTGATGTTACTGTTTTTGTAAACATATTCTTGTGTTAAAACACGCTAAGTACACACAAGTGCCTTCTGTGCTTCATAGTGACCTTGACAATTCGTTTAATCAATGAAAAAGAGGTTAGATTCAATTATCGCTGCCATCAATAATTATGCCAAAGCTTACTTGTTCGGTAAGTGTACAGGCGCAATCTTTGTACCACCACGTGATTCACAATATCCTATCAGGTTGCAGCGTTGCCGCGGCATGCTGCCGATAAATAGACTGATTTCTATTTCCACGCGGCCCGCGGCAAAAAGAGCACGCGCTTCGAGTTTGTTGATGTCGCGGTGTTCCTACACGGGGCGCACTCGTGCCGCGGCAAGCTGCTGTGAAACGCGCGTTACTGGCGCGCTTCAAAATGGGCGGGGCTTATTTTGCTGCCGGTGCAACTACACGGCGCGCTATGAAAAAGCGCCAAAATGCAAGCGCCACACATCATCCGTCATGCGGCACACGCTAAAAGCGCCCATGTAGATGCACCTTTAACCTCCTTAGTATGCCCTGGAAGTTTGTCGGTTTTATTCTGGAACACCCTGTATATATCTAGACACCCTGTATATATAAAAAAAAATATAAAAAAAAACCCTGTATATATATATCTCGCCGAAAATTAGACGTTTTTATTGTTGTTGGAGCTTAATTGTTAGAGCGTAGTTGTTAGAGTGTAATTGCTGTCAGATGGCGGCTCACTAGCAGACTGTGTCTTTTAACTGAAACCAACGTATACGTGATTTCAGCATACTGGTGTAAATTCCCCATGCGGTAGAAATCTTTGCAAATCGTTTGAATCAGTGTCTTGGTTCCAGTAACAAAGAAAAACTCAACACGAAAATGTGGGAACGTGTCCTTCATGGAGAGAAAGTGTCTTCAATAACGTTGATTTGTGTTACTGGTGACTAGTAACTAGTAATCCACCCAAAACCAAAACTGGTAGAAAAACCCACCAAGTTTCCAAAAACGATCGGCCTTTGAAGGTAGTGATATCATTCCACCAGTGGTAGTAATCTTCAAGTTTTCATTTAACGTCCAAAGTATTATTCGGTGCGATTAACTTGGCTAATAGGATTAACCTTGGCGGCCTTTCCCTGGTGGAATGATATCACTACCTTCAAAGGCCGATCGTTTTTGGAAACTTGGCAGGTTTTTCTACCAGTTTTGGTTTTGGGTGGATATCACAACTTTCATAGGACTGTGAACGTACATAAGGTTACACCGTCTGTTTAAGATGCTTCAAGCCTATTTTTGCACACACTGACTAACAATCGCTGATTTCGTTCGCTTCGCTCACTCAATCAGCACATCCCCTTCAGTTGTTTTGTTTAGCCCTTCACCTTCTTCTTAATTTTTCAAGATTTCGTTCACATTTAGGCATGCAGAAACCCCCGAAGGTCGCTGTTACTAAAACAGCAGCATGCGAAGCAATTTATTTTTGGGTTATTAACAAAAAACCCATTCGCTCGTGTATATGTTCGTATTGTTGCGTAACCATCATCTAACTTGCATCCCCTTGATTCTTACGCAGTCCACGGCAACGTTAATGTTTCTTTATTTTGTCCTTCGTTACAGTTCACTTTTTAGTTCGTCCAGGCTTTTTCAATAAATCTAAGGACCAGTCTTGATTGTTCAAGCCATTGTTGCTTAAAATCTTTGGTTGCAACTTGGAAAAGAAACGAAGTTTAAATTCACCCGTGGCGAATTTCAAAACCCTCCCACGCATTTGTCCTGACCCCTACAACCCCCAAACCAACAAAAGGACCATCCTCAGATCACTATGCATCCGTATGCAAAAGTTCAGGTACGTTGGCCTTCTCAATTCTGCGCTAGCCATGAGCAAAAAGTCTATGGGATTTAACATGGGAAAAATCTTATTAGCTAGTCAGCTAGCTAGGTAGACAGTAACATAAAAACAACGTTATGGACGCATCTTTTTCTCTATGATTGGTGTACACTCAACCTTTAAATATTAGTTTTTCTTAATCTCTGACCCTTCCCCTTATTTTTTCCACAATTTGAAACATTTCTGTCGCATTGGGATTTATCCTCAACATGCCAAAATATGCTTTCAATTGCTTACAGTTAAATTGCTTACACAGTCTGCTAGTGAGCCGCCTTTTTATCATTAACAATCAATTTTTAACAATCGCATGTCTACAATGGGATGATCTACTGTTACTTGGCGGCGACACACTAGCGTATGTCTAGACTAGTGACTAGTGACTAGTAACTAGTAATTAGTGACTAGTAACTAGACCGCAGGCTCCCATGTTAATTCTCATAGGGTATAACTACACGTCTACAGCTGATTAGGGAAAGTTGCCAGATCTAAATTTCGGCAGACAGGTAAAGCGTCATAAGGGGAAGTGCCTTTTTCTAAAATGAGGGTTGCAGCTAGAAGCACGTGGTCCTGAAGTGGCTCGTAAGTGCAAAATTATTGTTGTAACCATTATTTGTAATGTCATCCAACAGTAGATTACAACATGCTTAAATGTTACACGCGTATCGTTTCAGTACCTAATTGTCAGAATTCATTGTTGTTGCAAATAGGTGGTGGTGGTGGATGATGTTGTGTCTTTGTTGTTATGGTCTTGACTGTGTAAGTATTAGGTGCTTTAGTGTTATGTAGTGTAGCACGTTTTGTAGCTTTGGGGCGCATAGCATAAGGCTAGGGCCTCAATTAAAAAATGCAGAATGGTGGTGGTGGTGGTGGGTATGGTATGTTTGTGGTATGGTTTGTGGTATAGTTTGTAGGGGTGTATAAATCTCGTGTTTGGGGCGCATAGCAATAGGCTAAGGCCTTAATAAAATCACAGAATGGAATGGTTCACTAAGAGACGAAGTATCTTTTATTGCAAAGGTTTGGTCGTTTTTTTCCCCATCAAATCCAAATCGGTTTTTTTTTACGGTACGCGAATTCAAAATGAATTATCTGCCCCACGACCCGAATAAATTTCTCATTACTGGTTCAACAAGACACAGGGTATCTTTTATTCCATAGGAATTGATTAGGTCCTTGCAATTACCATACTGTTACGCTTGTTATTAATTTATTTGGAACGACAATAGCACATGTGAAAATTATGAATGAGAACATTCATACAATACAATACCTCCAGACAAAAAGGTAGGGTTGACAATTACACCGTTGGATTTTTTTGTACATTCACAGGCCTATGATATCCACCCAAAACCAAAACTGGTAAGAGAAGCCTATTAAACTGGTAGGTTAATCCTATTAGCCAAGTTAATCGTACCGAATAATACTTTGGATGTTAAATGAAAACTTGAAGATTGCATCTTCTAGTTTTCGGTAAACTATTAGTAGGTGCGATTAACTTGGCTAACACCTTGGCGGCCTTTTCCTGGTTGAATGATATCACTACTTTGAAAGGCCGACCCTTTTTGTAAACTTGGCGGCTTCTCTTACCAGTTTTGGTTTTGGGTGGATATTTAATTAACCTTGCTTTTAAGGTAAACCTCGTGACCTCGTCCAAGGTAGAACCAAAGTACATGCAGATTCAATCTCAGTTGGCACTGGCAACTTGCCCTTCGCCGTGGTGTGTCGGTGGCTGATGATCTTGCAGCCGAGCTCCAAACCAAAGCAAAACAACCAAGGAAATTTCTTAATCAATTGCATTCTTGGACAACCGATAAACCAATCAATCCGTGGTGTCCGTTGGAAAGTCGAACCAGCTTGGCGGGAATTAAGTGCCTGTGCGATGGCTGAAACTTGCAACCACGTTACTTCTCTGCTGGATGCGTAAGACAGTTCCTTTTTAAATTATAAGTTATTCATGTTTTCAAAAGAACTACGGATAGCAGTTGTCGTAGGTAACAAGATAGGATTTTTTAGGCTACTCCCGGTCATTGTGCATTGTACGGTCGGAGCACTCTGAAAAAAATCTTACTCCTCCTTCCCCCTTCACTCAAGGTCCAAAAGTAGGTAATTATCTAGATTAGGGGCCACACACCAAATCACTTAATTTTTGTACTAACCGACGCTACTCTTCATCCTACACCATTTCGCATCATAAAACCCCGGGGGAAAAGGGTTGTAAGGTTGTAAACAAAAATTTCAAAAGACGGAAAATACTAGTCACATACGTGTTAACATACGCGGTGACAGCCATATTGTGAGGGAAGAAGGGTAGCCAGAAAACCCGATTTGCCCCTCACTAAAATTTTACGGAAATGTAACCTAACCTAACCAACCTACCCTAACCTAACCTACCTAACCTAACTGACAATAACAACAAAACCACACAAAACTGGCAATAACAAAACAACGAAAGAAAAATTGCCGGAACGTTTGTTGTTGTGAAAATCCGGTTTTTCGGCTACCCTGCTTCCCGAATCAAACACAGGGCTCGAATTGTCTTAGAAAAATTGCATAGCAGAAATGCGATACAAAAGACAAATTTGCGTAGCAGTCTTGAAAAAGTGATTAGCAACTTTTGAAGAATAATTTATTTAGTAAAAAACAACACTTTATTTGAAATAATAGCCTTTTTTGTTTCATGTTTACTTTGCTACACACACGGATGCTTGGTCAAAAGTATGGCATCTGATGCACGTTACGACTATTCTGACCCGTGTCTGAAACGAAAGCGCCACCAACTAAATACCGAAGGCGATGGTAGGACCAATGATTTCCTAGAATGCATGTAGGACGCTTCGCCTGCCTATAACAGTAGGACGGATTAGCAGCCCCATGTTAGCCAACACTATCATGACTATGCTGGTATGTTGTCTCGTTTAATACAGTTGCGTCGCTAAACTGCGATATATTATTTAATTTTGCATCGCTAAAGTTTAAATTTGTGGTGCAAATTGCGATGCGATACCGCTCATTTCGAGCCCTGAAACACCTCACAATATGGCGGCCACCGCCGTAGCTTTAGCGTGTCTGTAACTAGCATTTTACGTCTTATAAATAGTTTTTGGAGAAGTTTATAGACGTTTCCCCCAGATTTTATGATGCAAAATGGTGTTAGGATGAATAGTAGCGTCGGTTAGTACAAAAATTAAGTGATTTGGCATGGTGCTCCTAATCTAGATAGTCTGCCTCTACTCCCCCCCCCCCCAGGAAAAAAAAGATTTTCGCATTCCTATTCACAAGAGTGAAATAGAAGTTTTTTGGTCAAAAAACTTCTATTTCACTCTTGCTTAAATTGAAACTGCCAATACGTAATTTCCCGAAGCCGAGCGTGGAGTAAAGGAATGAAAGTAACACCAAATAACGATACATGCAGACTCCATCGAAACCTTGTACACACTTGGGGTGCCTAGCAGCTGAGGCGTTTGTAGAAATTCTGACTACCGTAATGTTATCTTTGAGGTCCTGGGAGGGCAATTCCAGGTCCCAAGCTATATTTTGCCTTGTGGTGCTGAACGCCAAACTTCACAACGCCACACTTGTCTTCATTTTGGTCCATGTTCATAGATTGAGTCCAGGACACCATAGTGGAAATACTGGCCTGTAGTTCAGCCGTACTTACTGGGTCATCAGAGATAGCAAAGATTTTAGTATCGTCAAGGAAAACAGTAATCTTTGTCGAGATGTACAAACAAGGTGTTCATAAAAGGAATGAAGAGGAGTGGGCTAAGCACACTGCCCTGTGGGACTCCACTGTGTACTTTAACGTCGGCAGCGAGAAACCCTTCCACACTACATCTCTGGTGTGTTTCAGAGAGGAACGCAGAGAGCCACGCAAGAAATGCACCCGAAAAACCAGCGTCACGAAGGACGTCCAGATGTGTGACATGTGGCAAGGTTTCAAATGCCTTGGCAAGGTCAAAGTAGGCTGCATCTGCTTGAAGTTTAGTGTCGAGCCATTCTGTAATTTTATCAAGGAAGTGGATAAGATTGTTCTTTGTTGATTTGCCGGGGAGACTGCTGTAGTGATTTTGGTGATGATGTTGTTTTCGATTGTAAAGTTTAACATGACGTTAAAAACAATCTTTTCCATGATTTTGCAGGGAATACTGGTAAGACTGATCGGGTGGTAGTTCTTCGCGGGTGATCTAGATCCACCTTTGTGGATAGGCGTGACGTGCGCTAGTATCCTGGCCGTGGGTACAGTGCCCTCAGTCATGGACTTTGTATAAAGTTGCGCTAAGGCAGGACAAATAGTTGGGCCAAGTTCTGTAAGGGTCAGAGGATGGAGGTTGTCTGGTCCAGGCGCAGAATGTATGTTAAGAGACTGCAGCAATTTGAGGATGTCAGAGGTATCAAAATTAACCATACTGAGGGTGTGTGCTACTCTTTGAACGGTGCCAAGAGTAGTTTGTTTGCAGGTCTGGTACTTTTGAAGACAGACCCAAAGTAAAGGTTCAGTTCGTTTGCCTGTGCTAAAGGATCAGAGACATTGTCACCGTGGGTGTTTTTCAGGGGACCCACGCGGACATGACGAGGCTTTCTCCTGTTGACGTAGTCCCAGAATTTCTTTGGATTGGAAGATGCGGTGCTAGCAAGTTCTTGCTCATCACAGTGCGAGACTTCTGGATAAGAGCAGTGGCAGTGTTGCGTGTCAACTTGTGGGTGGAGCGATCGAGCGATCCAAAGAATTTTGAAGGAACTGGGGTTGGATACATTTTTTTAGACAAGAGGACTCACTTAAGGGGCCATTCAAAAACCATGTGGTTGGGCAGGGGGTAGGAGGGGAGGTCGGCTTTCGGCCACAAGTAACCAAAGTAGGGGGAGGGGGAGTTTCCAAGTAAACCACGTGGCTATTGCATTGAAGGGAAAGCCTTACCTCCAATGAATTGGTGATTTATCGTATAAGAGTCTCTACGCATAGCATCTAAGTCGGCTTTATATTGTTCCTATATCAACCTTAACGTCTCAGCGCAAGTCAACCGAACTGAATTTCCCGCATAGTAGTGAAAGATACCAGGGGCTTGTCGTAGAAATCTTCAACAACGTAAGACTGCGTTTCCCTCACTCGCACTAAATTCATTTATACAGGGTGTCCCTTTTCATTAGTAAAAAGGAGTCGGGGCGGTAAGACCTTTAGGAAACAAAATACATTTTCATATGAAAAATTTGGCAGAGCACCCCCCTTAACAGAATTCTGGACTCGCCCCTGGTCTTACTCAGGCTAAAGTCGTCGTAAAGTGGTGTAGGTGGCGCAAAATGCCTTCGTTCAATTTAGTTCGATCACACCTACAACGTCTTTTGCGGTTTGAAGCCCAGAGTGTGGGCCTCAGTGTCCCCCTTTTCCCCCAGAACGGGGCGGCCACTAAAGCTTACACTCTGGGCTTCAAACCGCAAAAGACGCTGTAGGTGTGATCGAACTAAATTGAACGAAGCATTTTGCCGCCACCTACGTACCTTTACGATGACTTTAACATGAGTATGACATAGGAATGTAGAGAAAATTCCTAATGTTTGACTGGCTGCCATTTTGGATGGGCTCATCGTATTGAAGCTATCGTTGCGGCAATTTACTCGCCTAATGAAGACCTTTCAAATAAGATATTCCTTTACCCCCCCATTCCATAGAAAATGTCGGAGTTGGAGCCTCTGGGGCCCCACAAGGGGGGGGGGGGGGCTGGCATAATGCTGGTTGTACGAAAAGGTAGATCCTTTAACCAAACTTACATTGCCAGAGTTTCACTATTTTCTTTCAATCCCTTAAAAAGTTGTGAGGGTGTTCTCAGACTTTTGGGACACCCTGTGTAGTGTGCTACTAAAATGTCGAGTGCTTCACTGGGACAATTCAATGCAGTGATGGCCTACGTAATAATGAGTAGGGATCGACTGATACAGAAAAATACCGATCCGATCCGATACCGATTTTCCCTTCACACGCCGATCCGATACACCGATACAGATCCGATACACCGATACCGATTTAAAAAAAAAAGTCAATGGGTCAGAAAGTCAAACACATACTTAATCATTATGAAACTGGTGTGCAAGAAAATTAAATGTCTAATTTTTTTTTCTCAGTGGTGGCAGATCCGCAAGTGTACCTTCGACTGTAAAAAAAAAAAAAAACAGAGTACACTGCAGATAATCCCAAGAAGCCCTGCCCTGATTCTGGCAATGCACACACGTTGAATTCACTAAGCTGCTGTGCAGATGACGTCATGGGATACAAGTGATGCTATGCACGAAAGGTTTCTCACAAGCTAGGTGGAGTAGCCAGCGTGCACGGAAGTTGGTCGTATCGGCTAAAATATCGGTAAATAAATACCGATACAGATCCGATACCGATACACACAAAATACCGATAATATCAAATACCGATACTGATATTAATATCGGTCTATCCCTAATAATTAGCTTATTAGGTTACAATTTTCTACTTTCCGTCTCAGTTACATATCTCGATGAATTTATAATCTAGCAGCCGTTACAGATCGCCCAAAAAATTAGAAAATATTTCACACGAATCAAACAGCTGCATGTATTAAAAGCGAAAGTGGAGTATGAGGGTACTTGTTGACTTTGTTGTTGAGTTTCTCATGTCGAACACTAGCAATTCACCAAATTTGGTACGGCACAATAACAAATTTTGTATGAAATGGTAACGCATTTGTCTAAAACGTATAAGGTGTGCAGGGCTCGAAATGAGCGGTATCGCATCGCAGTTTGCACCACAAATTTAAACTTTAGCGATGCAAAATTAAATAATGCATCACAGTTTAGCGACGCAACTGTATTTTAAAATGAGACAACATAACAGCTTAGTCATTATCGGTTGGCGAACACGGAGATGCTGAACCCTTCCTCAGACCAAGTGTCATACATACATGCTGGGAAATCATATGCCCATAGTCTTGCCCAAGCATCGTGCATGTAGCAAAGTAAAAGTGAAACAAAAGTGGCTATTGTTTCAAATAAAGTAAACTTTTGTATTGTTTTTTTACGAAATCAATTATTCTTCACAAAGTTGCTAATCATTTTTTCGTGACTGCTATGCAAGATTTTATTTTGTATTGCATTTGTGCTATGCAATTTTTCTAAAACAATTCGAGCCCTGGTATAATTTTTTTAAGTACGTGGATGGGGGGGGGGGGGTTATGGCAATGAGCCACATGGTTTTTTGGGGGGGATCCTAGATCTGGCCACAGATGACCTCACAGGGGGGAGGGGGGGGGGGTTAAAAATGGCTTAAAAACGGCCACGTGGTTTTTGAATGGCCCCCTAAGAATCACCTTTGTGCCATCCCTTGATTAGGCATGAAGTGAAAACTCGGGGAAAACCCCAAACAGGATTCCAAACACTAGGGAAGGCTTGTATCGTTTGCCATGTGGTGATTGTGGCGCTGTTTATGTCAGAGAGTAATGAAAGGAGTGCGAAATAAGTTCGGCAACGTACGGCGGATGGAAGGTCAGAAAAGAAAGAAAAGCTCGTTGCAACCCATCGCATGAGCATGCAGCTTAATATTGACTGGAAAAATATAAAAACCCTGATTGTTTCAAATTCAGCTAGATAGATAAGCGTCTAATTCTGAGGGGTTTGGAATCATTGGCTATAAAAGCACACTTAAAGGAGAATTATAACATGATGAACAACGAAGCCCCCTCCGCTTCCGAGTTTCAATTCTTTGTGAGAGCAGACCTCCACACCAGCCTCAAGAGTTAGTGGTAACAACTCGATCAGTATTGGAGGCCGTGATTTTGGAATGTCAACAGAAAGTTAAATGTGATCTAGTACCAAATTAACCTCAAACAAGAGCCTGAAGGAGACGGGAGAAGTTAACTATCCACCTCCAAAATAAGTAGAACATTTGCAAAATTGTGCTGTATCGTGTTAATGAGATTGAGCTATTTTGTTGTTGTGGAATTTTATCGATCACCAGACTCACAGTATCACACAGTATCACAGGCAGGCATCCATAAAAAATAAACTGACTCCGTTAACGACACACATCCGTTTCATCAGAAAAAAGAATGCTTGGAGGAATTTCCTTCAAGATGGTGACCAAAGTAGCGTTTACACTGGCGATGGGAATCCCAAATAAGAAACCTCAAATCACCACAGCATGACAAAGCTGTAGTGTTGGGCGGTACCTGATATTTGTCAACCGGTATTTTTACCAAGCTTAGTACCCCGGTACTCGTGGATGATGCGGTATCTGGTGTTATAGTGCTGTGGTGCCAACACCCGGTTTTTAAATAACAACAAATTTTATTGAAAAATCTGTTTTGTTGATATAGTTTTAATGGAAAAGATTTATAGATCCCCCCCCCCCCACCGCCGATTTATGCTTAACGCATGTTTCACGACAAGACATATTTGATTAAAAAAAAAACCATCTTCTCTAAGATTTGTAGGTAACCTGCTATTGAAATGCAACCTGTTGCTAACCTGCTAACCTGTTGAAATGCAAATATAAACAAACACTGGTTGTAGCATCAAAGTTGTGTAAATGTGGCTCCACTTTGCACTTAGTTTTGAATTCCAATTTTACCATTGTTGATCTTTAATTGATTGTTACACTGCTTTGAGCCCTACAACACAAGGACTAAATAAACTATTGTTATAGTGTTAGCACCTTTTTTTGTGTTAAAAAAATACCAGTATTTTAACAGTGCATGGTGTTTGGTGTTGCATTTTTGGAATCAGTAGGCTATACCACCCAACACTACAAAGCTGTTAATTTAATATGAAAGCATACAGCAGATGGCATGCTTATATCAACACGAAACAATAACATGGCTGCTACAGCATATCATGTTTAAGATTCCTTATTGCTATGATAACTTAAACTTTTGTCTCCATGTTGCATGAATACATTGGCCTACTCTAACTCAATTCAACAGCTGTTGCTTACAAAATTAAAACGCCAGCTAAAAATTAGACGTAAAAATTCTGACAGCATTAGAATTCTTTAAATTCGATCTTCCCACAAGATAACACATTTTGACCTTCAGTTGTGATGGTTACAACTTTTAAATGTAGTGATCGCTGTTGCAAAGGTGTGCATTCAAACTTGTCTTTGGAGGTGGCATAAGTCGTTTATCACCGGCGGTATCGCAAACCTTGTGAACGTTTGAATTATTGTTGAAAACTATCATTACTTACGATTTTTGGCTTTCAGTTAAATGCTTTATTATTACTATTTTTAATTCAGAAAAGATACTTTACAATTGTTATAAACAATGTAAGATTTATTGGCGGCCGCACCTTGCTTACCACCCCTAGCAGCGGCAAGGTGGCATTTTATTTTTAGCTGGCGGCTATAACGCACATCTTTAGTATGGGGTGCAGAAAGAGGATGCAAACAATGAAACAGAAACTAAATATGGAATCAAATGAAAGCATTTAAAATGATTGACGCAACTTTCACCAACTTAAAAAAAAGCTAAAATGTGAAAAAGGCCCATATTTTATATCAAAGGCAAACAGCCCAAAATTAGCAGAGTGATTATTGCACTCAGAATTTTAAGGAGTACTAACAAGTATGGTAAAGTCATTAAAATTAACACAAATATAAATTTTAAATTCATTTCTATCCGCTTTACCTCCATAAACAGTCCGCACTCACCCATGCGAGTGAGACACCATGAAAGCAATTAAATCATCCTCATAAGAAAAAATACAATAAAGAAACTGATGCTTAATTGTTATTTACAGTTGTGTGCATCAAGTTGTCAAGCAAGTTCCTTGCCACTTAGAAGAAATTGAAACTTTTCCTCGGCATCTCAAAGATAAAGTTTTACATTTAATGTGTAAGAGAGGTTCCATAACTGATGACAGTATTGACAAAGTAAGTGAAGCCCAACATTTTTGAACCCATTTAATCATTAACATTCGTCAGTTTTTGGTTCAGTTGTGTACCACGCTTGTATTTTGAAGTCCGTTGTTTTTGCGACTATGTGGCAAATTCTGTTACTGGTTATAAAAATGACAGGGGAGGGCTAACTAAACATACTTTCTGTATTATGCATGATAAGTCTGTACATTTCGGTCGATGTTAGAGCTTACAATTTCCGGGTATTTCGCAAACCGGTTGTTCTTTTATTTAAGATAATAGGCCTAATATCCAAAAAAAAAAAAAAGAAAAGGCCGCTAGGCTACTTGTCATTCTCAGTAATCAAATCTGCTGTTAATTTGTCTCACTTGTCTGTGTGAGATTCACCACACAGATGACGTGCTGCCCACCTCCCCGTAACAACACTGCATCTCCTCCAACCCTTTCCAATGTCGGTTGCCATTTGCCATTTAGCACCTGTAAATAAATAGTCTGCAACTTGAATTTTAACTCTTCTTGCTGTAAAGGTGACTAACAATGGGGACTTAACCCATAACCGCCTCGAAAAACTTTTCAGAACCTTTTTTTTAGACTTGGGTCGGTTCTCGGATTCGAACCGGCATTGTCTTGGTTTGGAGCCGACGACGCTGACCACTGGGCTGTGATTGCCCCGCTTTGCTCGGGGTCCCTGGGGCCCCCCGCACAAAGCTCGCTCTGGGACTTAGTTTTTCGCTGTTATACGTTGAAGGCGTACGTTCGTATCTAGGTGGCTACGGGTTAACACTCATAGTAGCAAGAATTTATAGCGATATCTTGGGAACCGTATAAGCTGAGATGCAGGGATGCCCGCCCCTCCCCCCCCCCCCAAGACTAGTTGAGGAGCCCCTCTATAAAAAGTTCCACCTACCAAAAAAAATTTGAATTATTTCTTACTGAATACAGATGCAAACCTATTTACGTTGCCTTTTGGACTTATATGTCAGACTGCCTGAGCGGGGAATCGAACCCAGGACCTTTGAAACCAAAGGCCGAGGTCCTACGCCTGAGCCATACTGACACGGTCTTGGAGGATGGCATGGCAAATAAGCATCCCTCCAATTGCGATTGGAAAGTGTTTGTTTATCTACATTAATAAAAACGAGTTGCAGTGTTGTAAAACGGCCACCCAACCCAAATGGACACCAATCTAATAATAGCAGTAACAATTCTGCATTGATTGTCAACAACACCCGGCCACCCGTCTAATAATAACAGTATTCGATTATTGTATACGGAATGATTGTTGGCAACAAACTAAAAACTGATTGTTTCCAATAAACTGAAACGATGGATGGTTTAAGTTAGTTAAGTAGTATTACGAATGAGTGCATGGGTGTATGACCAGCGTAGGCTCAATAAAGTAAAGTAAAGTAACGATGGATGAAACAGTGCTTCAGTTCAGGTATATGTTTCTTAATATTAAACTGCGGGCTAAAGGTTCTGTCGTTGTGGACGATTAAAATTAAAGGAATAGTGAAACTCTGTTAAATATTGAAAGCGCTTTACTTGCTGCCCAAAATCAAGTAAAAAAAATATCATACACGAACCCATGGTACATAGGCGTATTGATTTATTTACTGTTGAAATCCATTCCATATGAAATGCATGGAGTCCGGGTCAGGTGAGGCACTGATTGAGTGAGCGAAGCGAACGAAAATCAGCGTTTGTTAGCCTGTGTGCGCAAATTAACAACGTAACTTTCAATGAATAAAACAATGCTTCACGTATATGCAAAATATTACACTGCTGGCTAAAGGTTCTGTCTATGTAGATGTTTAAAATTAAAAGATTACCGAAATTCGGTTAAATATGGAACAAAATGCGTTTGTTAGCCAGCGTGCTCAAAATTACATAGACGGCGTAATAGACGGCATACACGCGTCACAACAAACACATGACAGCGCAAACCATCCCAATGTCGCAATCGTTGAATCAACCCCACCCGTGCACCATCCTTATCCTCTTGCTAACGGTTCTGTCATTGTGGACAATGAAAATATAAGGTTTAGTGTAACTCGGTCAAATATTGAAAAAAAAAAATTACAAAGCCGTCATTGAAATGACGCCGTCCGGTGGAAACATTCGTATGAAAGTCCGTGGAGTCCGGGTAAGGGGAAATGCTCAATGAGTGAGCGAAGCGAACGAAAATCTGCGTTTGTTAGCCAGTGTGTGCAAAAATACATAAACAGGATACACGCCTTCCGCAACAAACACATGTGACATGAGCCGTCCCAATTTTGAAAATTGTGCCACCCGTGCACAGCGCGGGCTTCAGCTAGACCCAGATGGACACCCGTCTAATAACAACAGTATTCTATTGTTGCCAATAAACTGAAACTGAAACGATGGTTAAACAATGCTTCATTTCAGGTATATGCATCTAAACAGCTGGCCAAAGGTTTCGTCATTATTGTCTTTGCATATACGGAGAAAACAATGCTGCATTGATTGTCAACAACAATGTCTTTACAAACATGCACACCACCTTTGCATGGCAGCGCTCACCGCGATTTCGACTTAGCTGTACAAAGGCGTATTAATTTATTCACGGTGGAAATATTCATATGAAAATGCATGTAGTCTGAGTCAGGGGAGGTGCTGATTGAGTGCGCAAAGCGAACGAAAATCAGCATTTGTTAGCCAGTGTGCGCAAACTGAAAACCTAACTTTTAACGGGCAAAACAATGCTTCACGTATATGCAACTTGGTCTTATACCATTGGCTGAAGGTTCTGTCATTGCAGATGATTAGAATTAAAGGATTACTGAAATTAAGGTTAAATATTGAACAAAAAAGATAAATTCGGTGGGCTAAAGATTTAGACTTCGCTGTGCAAAAGTGTATTTATTTATTTCCAGTCTATAAAAGCGTATTCCTTTTATTTCCGGTGGAAAGATTCATATGTTGCGTAAGTGCAGGCAGTCTGCATCAAGGGAAGCGCTGACTGAGTAAGCAAAGCAAACGAAAATCAGCGTTTCCTAGCCAGGGTGTGCAAAAACACCTAGATGGGATACACGCCTTCTGCAACAAACACATGAGAAAGCAAATCGTCCCAATGTTTGAAACGGTGCATCAAACCCCACCCGTGTAGAGCACGGGCTTCCGCTAGTATGTATATATGCACTTGTTAAATGCTGTATATGGACGTTTCCTTTTAAGGCCGTGTCAGCGTTAGGATCTCGCCTTTGTTTTCAAAGGTCCTGGATTCAATTCCTCGCTCAGTCAGTCTGACATATAAGTCCAAAAGGCAACGTAAATAGGTTTGCTTCTGTGATTACTTATTTCTTGTGAGCCTTTGACAAAGAATAAAAATAATAATTAGTTATAATAATAATAATAATAATAATAATAATAATAATAATCTATATATATAATTACACTAAATCCGCAAGGCAGCCATCGGCAGCAGCCAAAGAGGGAACAGCATCTCCACTCTCCAGGCCAGCAGCGTGAACATACGATGCCATCTACCGACCGAACGGCAAATTAAATAGGGGGGCGGGCGAGACGGGGAGGGGGAGGAGAAGGGGAGCGAGACGACGCGGAATGAGCGAGCGAAGCGAGCGACTCCGCTAGTAATAATAATAATAATAATAATAATAATTAGTTATTTCTTTGTGAGCCTTGGTAAAAGAATTATTTCTTTTGCCCCACCCTTCTTGTGGGCTAAAAGATATTTAACAAACATGAAATAAACAACAAAGCCACAATTTTAAAATTATAACTAAAAACTAATACATTTATGCTGTATAAATAGACAGTGCATGCTTGCGAACTGAAAAAAAATATGTTTGTTAAAACATGCTAGCCCAACTACCCCAATCACCGGTGCTTTTCCAATGCCTTCCTGTCCACGGCATCAATGCTCTGCTTAGACGTATTTTGTAAACTCCATTGAGATAGACATTTTTTTTCCAGGTCTTTTCATCATTTTATTTTATTCATTTCATCATTTTGTACATCCTATTTCATTTTATTCGGGGGGGGGTTTAGGCCATTTTGTCTTGAAACGACCTAAAAAAAATTCTCCCCTCCTAGATTGGCGTTGAGGAGTTGCTCCTCACACCTCTGTTAGCGCCCCTGCTGGTACAAACAGTTTGTGTCATTATGCTTAGTTACACAGGCCATACACATTTTTTTCTACTATAATACGACGTTGAAGAATGTAAACGTGTAAGTAAAAAAAACGTGCATCTTGCAAGGTGTATTCGGCTGTTGGGCGAGTAGAAATTGAGAAATGGAGAATGCTTTTTATAGTGTACTGGCAATATGGCGACTGATACACTTAACTTTCGAGAGGGTAGCCTCCTCACTTTTCATTTGGATACAGACCCATGTAGTCATGTTGTCAGTGCTCTGAAATTTAAAATATCCAGTCTAGTGGTTCCCAACCTTTTTCAAACCGCGACCCCACTAAAAAGGTTTTTTTTCCCGCGTCTCTCCCCCCCCCCCCCCCAAGTAAATTCCTTCGTCTGTCGGTTTTACAACTAGGAGGTCTGGGGGAGCGTTGTGAGCTTGTTTTGCATTTTAAGCATTTTAAACGTCGTCATTTGCTCATAATAAAAAAAAAATAGCCCTCGTATTTTAAAGAATTATACAATATACAGAGTTGTTTTTAGATTAGAAAGACTAGTTGTTAGAATGGAGAGATTATAATTAGAATTAGATTTTAGTAGAGATAAAAGTACTTTGCAATTAATTAATTTTATTAATGATTAAATATCAGGGAAAAAAATTTTAAAATTAAAAGATTTAAAAAAAAGTAAAATAATTTTTTTTTCTCCTTATGTATTGTGATCCCTGAGAGGACGCCCATGACCTCATTTGGGGTCGCGACCCATAGGTTGAAAACCACTGGTCCAGTCTACAATATCTATAGAGGATAGGGAAGTATGCTCATATCTAAAGACTCCATGAGATAAGGCACAGCGTTTGCTAGCTCTGCAGGTCATGTGATTTTCACATTAATCCGTGCGAGGTTTGCCTAATGCATTCGGAAAACGAAATATAAAACGAAAAGCTAGAGAAATGGAAATTCGAATAAAATATAGTGTCACCTTCAGCTGTTAGCATCGTGACCCTCTCGAATTTGACCCATCTGCAACCCTCTGAAATGTCAATTAATCCAGTGACAGTCGCCACTTTGCCAGTAGACTTTATATAATATTCGCTATTTCAGAATTTCTAGTCGCCACGTACCAAATACGTCTTGGACGATGTGTACCGGTAGTTTTTCTAATTTACAAATTTATGAAAATGTACAATCTGGAAAATCAGTAACCGATGATAACAGTGTTAATTAAAAGACATTTTGGTGAAATAAAAATAAATACTTGCACCCCTTTTGAATACCGAAAAATCGGTCGGCTCAGCATTTCTGCTTTGGTTCTAGTTCATGACTTATACTCACAGTTTGATTACGCAAAACCAAAAGTCGAAGATCTTCAAAGGTTTCCCTCTAAACTTGCGAATTTTCGCCAACCTTTACTGGTTGTCTTCGTCAGGCAGTTAAGCCACCGGCACCCACACTCACAATCCTTCCAAACGAAAATTCGCAAGTTTCGAGGGGAAAACCTTTGAAGATCTTCGACTTTTGGTTTTGCGTGATCAAACTGTGAGTATAAGTCACTTACACCACCTTATAGAACGTAAAAAACTAGTTATTCGACTGTTCATTTACGACGAAAATTGTGCATTTCCCCTCTTCAGAAGCACATTAAAAGGAACCTTTCGGTAGGTGAGGCGGAGCCCCCTTCATTGGTCTGGATGAGGAGGTCCTGCGTTTCAGTAATGCAGAAAAGGAGGCCAGGTCCCGCGGAGAGGTCGTATCGTTTGGCCTTGGGGGTGGGAGGTTTTGCACTGTTCCTTGGAACTGTCCTGGAAAATAAAAATAAAATTCAAGGCCTGTAAATTTGCTTGAAAAACTTGAAAAATGTCTTGTAATTACTAGAATGCTCTTAGAAATTTCCCAGAACAGACAAT
The DNA here is from genome assembly GCA_023313725.1 of Lithobius niger. NCBI lineage: Eukaryota > Metazoa > Arthropoda > Chilopoda > Lithobiomorpha > Lithobiidae > Lithobius > Lithobius niger. The sequence goes on from JAHWFP010009499.1 coordinate 98,592, forward strand.
TGTGTCTCTGCTTTCGCTGTCTGACATCAGTACGCAACTTAATATGTTAAGACCACAAAAGTAAAACAAAATACAAAATTTAAAACGGTAACTGTAGGGAAATTAATAATGGCTTAATTAATATTCATAACAGAAACAATACAATTAATTAATTGGGTCATATTTGCATACATTTAATTAATTGCATGAGCCGAGTATTTATTCGGATAGATCAAAACGACTCCAGATAACAATTATAATTGGGAGTCCTTCTTCAAAGACGACCGAGAGGCGGCAAGATCATTTGAGACTGAACAAGTGTAATTACACCTATTGTTAAGAGTTTAAGGGATGGCATTATCAGCCGACATTATTTACGACAGTTTCGTAGAACCTAAATGACTTTCGAGAAGTAGATTTAATTACGATAAGATCGTCGCTCATGATCGATCACTTCGTGGAATAACAATAAGTCCCTCCCACACGGGATGGCGGCATATACCATCAAAGTGTGCATACGGGGAACAATTAATGAACCCGAATGCAACAATAGAATGATTGACAGGCAGAGAGGTCCCATTTGGCGATAAGGGCCCAAGCTGTCCAAATGTTACTATATTTAGCATTTCAATAATAAATCAATACTACAATGGATTGATCATGGCCGATAACGCCAGAGTATTTAAGCCGAACCTCGGAATGCGTGATATCATCCGACCACCAGCCGCACAACAGTTGTTAACTAGTTCACGCTAGTCAAATTCCGAAAGGCCGCAATCCAGAAGTACGTCAGGCAGATTTCCGTGCCAGATTAGCGACGGAGCTTCGCCGCCTAGCCGAGCCGTGGGCCGATGGCCGCACTTAAGCTTCTATTATAGAGATAAGTATTCAGAATCATTTGCCATAGCTATTGATGTTTATGCTTAACTAGTACCGATCCGTACGCTACTAAATTAACCCGAGTTTCCCTTAATTTAACTCAGAGAATATAATAATGATTAGGTTTACCGCTTGACTTAATCCGTAATGCCATTCGTTCGACTCATTGCCGATAATTGTAATCATACAATCAAATCATAACAAATCTGTCATTGATTTAATTGGCCACATTGTGGGGTCAATATTGTGTACAGCGGAGTGTTGATTAAAGGCCCAGTATAATTGGATGTTTGCTTATTATTTAGCCTACCTATTTTATACTTGATTAGTGTTGCATACAATTGTTTGCCTTATGCCATCCTAGACGATAATGTTTATTCTAGTCAAATGGTCACTGGAATAGAACATTACAATGGAGTCATAAATGTGATTCAATTCTCCCAAATGCCCGAAAAGAAAAATTAGTACTAATAATTTAAGAGCATTCAGTTGTATTTTATAGAAAATACTGCCATTTTCCGCACTTTACAGTCTTTAAAAAGCTGAAATTTTAGCGTTAAAATTCGGGTCTGATTTTTTTTTCCTGATAGTCAACAACGATAGTTGGTTTGTTTGTAAACAGAATTTTAACAATGAAAAAAATAGGTTAAATTTAGTAGCCTATTTACGAAAAGCACTGGTTAAGCTTTGTTGGAAAATAACATTGTTGATTTTGCTTGTATCTTGAAATTGTTTATGGAAATAGTTGATTGACATGTTCAATACTATGATATATGTTCAAGTGTATTATCTTGTGTGCATTCAAAGTGTATTTGCTTTGAATTTTCCACAATAAGAGGAAATTTTGGTTAAATTTGGGTTAAACTTATAGGCCTAAATTTAGTTCGGTGCATTTGGTTTATTAGTCACTACAGTGCTAATTTTGTGTGAAATTGATCGTGGTTACTCTTAAAATAACCACCGTCAAATTATTGCCGACTTCAGGTGTTAAAATTTGGGAAAATTTCCTTACTTTCCATTTTAAAGGGAAAATTCATCATTTTGTGCAAACTAGTAGAAAATTTTACAAAATCTTCAAAGTGCTTAAAACTTAAGACCTGTGCTACAAATTAAGTTTAAATCCACTTTAAGCTTAAATATTTGCTTAAAATCTAGTTAAATCTAGTAAAATCTAGTCAAATAATGCCTAGAACTAGAAGTAATCGTGCTAGGGGCACAGTTCAAGTCTCTTCGAGAGGCAGGCAAATCAGAAGGCCAGTAAATCGCCAAGATTTTGTGGAATTCGTAGACGCTTCAGTCAGTACTACTAATTAAGATAATACTAATACTACTCAAAATGAATCGGATACAGAATCAGAGTATTCTGATACCATCCACGAGATCGATGATGCAGTAAATTTGCCTCCTCCCAAACGAGTTCAATCTCGCTCAGCTCAGTGCTCAGTTCGAAATAAGGGTAAAGCTAAAAATCAAACTAGATCTAGATCTCCACGTAATAAACGTGCAACTCAAACACCGTTAAATTTCCAAGTACCACTTAGTACCCAGGTACCAGTACATAATCAAGTGCCACCAAATAATTAGGTGCACGCTAACCAAAATGCGCCATTTAGCTATAACTTGCCACTAAATGAAAATGTTTCATTAAATCATAATGTGCCACGAAATCAAACTACGCCATTAACCCAAATAGTGCCGTTAAATTTAGTAACGCCACGGCACAATCGGGTAACCCCAAACTTAACACCAACTATGCCTACCTTGCAAATGCAAACAAGCGCTCAAACACCGCTTAATATTCAAGTGCCAATAAATTCACAAATACCGAATCATTCCCATGTTCGTATTACTCCGAATGAATAGCTCGGCTCACAGAGGTCTCAGGGACTTGTGGTTGGGCTTAAAATGTGCGTATAATACATTCCCAAATTTCAGACGGAAATCAAACACCGCTAAATTTAACTCCTAACCATAGTAGCGGACAACAGGGTGATTCGATGGATGAATCTCGCCTTCAAAAGATTTTAGACCATACTTTAGAGGTATGCTTGCAATCAAATAGTGATAATCTTAAGGCAGTAAATGATAATCATTTAGAAGTGCTGAAAACTATTACCGAATCAACTCAAACTAGAGATTCACAAACTAAATCTAGACTGTCGGAAGAATTACGAGCAGCCAAGAAAGCTATATTACCTTTTGCAGGGGATGACTCATTAGACATTTTCGCTTTTGCAGTAATGGTGGAAAATTTGCGCATTAGATCCTTCACTACAAGATTCAGGACTAGTTTCAGCTGCATGTAGTAAATGTACAGGTCCAGTTGCAATTTTTTTAGCCATGAATCCGCATATAGCCACTTCTTGAAATTGGGACAGCTTTAAAGAAATTTTAGTCGATAGATTTGGTTGCGGAGGTGAAATCGTCACGCCTACGTCGTTCCACATGGCGCAACTCAAACAGGGAGAAACTATCGAACTTTTCGTTGCCAGGCTAGAGAAAATGGCTTCACAACTTTGGAGAGTTAAACCTTCCGATTCGAATGCAGAGCGAGCTTTTAAACAATTAGCTAAGGATGATGGTATGCGTTCAGTATTTCTACACGCCATGCCACGGGAAATTGAAACTCATGTAACATCACAAATGCATACTACGTTCAGGGATACGTATAATTCAGCCATTTATAAACGTTCAGTTTTAGCTGGATTCCAAGGCGATGAAAATGATCGTAACTCAAATAAATCAGGCACTAAACAACTTTCTAATGTGGATGCAAACAATTTAGCTTTTGGCACAATGCTAGATAAAATGAACTCCTTAGAGAAAGGTAGCTATAGGTATAGAAGCTTAGCAACGCTAAACCTAAAAATGTTGAAGCTAAAGTTAGCGCAGTTAACACTAACTAACGTAAACCAAGCTAAAATCTGCTACCGTTGTTCAGCCCCAGGGCATCTAAAACGAGAATGTCGTACAAAAGACGAAAACTTACATACAGTCCGACAACGTTGGGACAAAACTAAATAAGAAGGTGGATTTCCAACAAATAAATCTTACAACAAAAACGGTCGCGGAGGTAACCGTTACAGCGGAAATAACTGTGGTAAACGCGGAAATTATTTTTCTGGTTTTGACAATAGGGATTCTATTCAGTTCAATAGGAAAAATAACCCTTACGCATTCCAAACTAACACTGGCAATAACGGTAACAATGGTTACATTAATGGGCAACAAAATCAAAATTCCGGTAATAATAATAATAATTACAGGAAGAACCAAAACCAAAATAGAAATCAGAATCAAAATCAAAACCAAAGTCTGCAACGGCAAAATAACAGCCAAAACCGTGTTCCACAACTCGCTACAGACGTAAATGAGAGAAATGACTCATGCCAAAATGGTTGCAATTCAAAAAACGAGCTAATAGTCTGAATGTGAACAGGGATTCAGAACTAAACATAAATCAGTCAGAATATAGCAATAATGACGATCAAAATCCACACGTCAGCTCAGTTCAAGCTCGAGCTCCTGTTAATCAAACTAATGAGATAAACCAGCAAAAACTTGCTTCGCCAGACCGCACGCTAGCCTTACCACGTTTAGCGTCATATTTTGGCAAAATTCTATCAAAATATGTAGCAAGGGCTATAGAGAGTAACAAAAATCTCGTAAATGAATTTACAAATGCTTTAAACACAGTTAACGATAAATATGATTTAACTTGTGACTCAGTAATAGTAACTCTATTCGAGGATGGTTTAGATTCGACAAATTTTCATTCAGAATTAAACCCAGTTGATACTAAAAAGTCGATAGTTATTGCTTTATTAGGTCACGAACGCACAGTTCAGTTTAAACATACGAATGATTCATTTTATAAAGATGGAGTTAACATGCCTTCGGGCACATCTATTGGTATTTCACCAACAACGCAAAAAGATTGGAAATTAGAATTCCAACAGTTGTAGGAACGTTTGAACCTACAATCTGCTTAACGTTTTGGGACAGCAAAAATGTTGCCGACCCAAATGAATCACCAGCGAAACACTCATCGTTGGGAAAGCGAGGAAACTTGCTCACGAGCATTTCCGCTCAACCGGGCAACAGGTGGTACAAGCAGCACCATCTAGCGTCCGAGGTTGATACTAGCCACGAGTCGGAGCAGCAAGGAGAGGCACCGCTCGACTCGGAGCAAACGGCACCTAACGCTGATAACGTTCAAGTGAACACAGTTTTAAATAAAACTAAGGTTAAATATTCACGTCCACACTTAGTGTTTGACGTTGGTAATATGCCAGAAATCTGTTTATTAGATACAGGATCTTCACTTTCGTTAATTACGAACACAGCAGCACAACGCATGCTTAAGGATTTTTTAGTAAAATGCCATTTAATTCCGATGACCACACCAGTCAACCTGGTTGGGGTCGGAAATCGTCAGATTAAAACTGATAAGAAAATAGTAACAACTATAGGAAAGTGTGAATTTTCTAGAAATTAAGAATTTATTATCGTTCCTGATGGTTCATTTGGTAACATTTCAGTGCTATTGGGATACGATTTCATGTCGAATAAATCAGATTCGTTAGCATTAAATTGCCCAGATAACGTCTTAACTATAGGCGATTTAAAATTTCAAATGTCGTCTACACCAGCATTGGCTCATGTAGCCTATAACAAAAATAAGGAAATAATAAACAGGGAATTTTATAAACCCAATCACATTTATGTAGCGTTACTCAACGTAGCTACAGATGTAGAAACCGATGATAATCCTAAATCTATATGGAATTGTACACCTAAACAACATTTAATAGATGTTACTGTATCTTTGTTGAGAGACGAAATAATTCCATCAAATTGTGAGAGTAGAATAACCGGAAATTTACATTTTCCGTATCCAGAAATACAGACTGGAGTATTCCAACCTGAAAACGGCGAATTTCCTGTACATCTTGCTCACAGTCTTGTTAACACAACTCCCACAGTTATGTGCATAAATCTTAATGGATTTTACGTAGAACTAAAGGCGGGTTCTGTCCTAGGTATGTACACGACAGCTATTATCGAGTACGAGGATGACGCTTCTTTGGCCTCGTCAAATTCAAATCTACCCACCCCAAGTCCTATTGAGAAATCTCAAACCGCAAGTCCCATCGAGGTATCTCAAATCTCAAGTCCTATCGAGACTTCCCAAAATCAATCCAAACCGAGTGAAAGCTCATCGTAGGTGCCAGTTAGTAGCCTAACTGACGCTCCCAAGCCAAAATCCAAGGCAGAGCTCGAGGCAGTATGGGAAATATTAACACATAGGTTCACGTTTCCAGATTTAAACAAGGAGGAAACGGGAGAATTTCTAGATATGCTTAGAAATCATCAAGATTCATTTTCTAAAAATGATGTTGACTTAGGATGTTATTTAGGATACGAAGTTCCTATAGATACTGGCGAATCACAACCAGTTAGTTCTAAAATGTACCGAGTTCCATTTCACCAACGTGAATTATTAGATAAATATATTGACGAAATGCAGAGAGTAGGAATAATTCAAGAGGTAAAATCAGTATGATTATCTCCTTGTCTAATGATAAAGAGATGGCCAACTGGTTATCGCGTAGTCATAGATTTATGCGGCTCGAATTCTGTCGTTGAAAGTGTAAGTGTTCCAATACCTACTGTGACAGAAAGTATGGCTCACCTTAGCGGCGCTAAGTATTTTACACGCTTAGACTTTAGGTTTGGATTTTATCAACCTAAATTAGCGGAATCTGCTAAACCTAAGACGTGCTTCTCTGTTAACTCTAAGACCTATTTCTTTAACCGGCTCCCAATGGGCCTTAAAACCGCGCCTGTGCACGTCCAATTTTGTGCACAGCAGATATTTGCAGACGTGCTAGGAGCCCATTGTACCATCTATCTTGACGATTGTCTCCTGAGTAATCCAGATCTTAAAACTCACATCAGTCATGTGAATCGAGCACTGGAACTAGTCGCTCGTTCAGGACTAAAACTCAGTGTTGAAAAGTGCGAATTTGCAGACAAAAAGGTTAAATTCCTAGGCTTTGTGCTAGACGAAAACGGGATACAACTCGATAGTGATAAAACAAAGGCTATGCAACATTATCCTACGCCTAAGACACCTAAGCAAGTCCGTTCATTTTTAGGTATGGTAAATTTCTATAGGCGACACATTCCTTCATTTGCCAAAATGTCACAGATTTTATCCAGGCTAACACGGAAAAACTGTAAATTTCTGTGGGGCGAAAATGAAGAAAGAGCATTTTAAGAACTTAAGCGAGCTATGATAAAAGATGTAACGCTTAAGCACCCAGTTTTTTCTAAACCCTTTTTCCTTGAAACCGACGCTAGTGGAGTAGCGATCGGAGGTTGTTTAAGTCAATATCACGGAGGTATAAACTATCCGTTAGCCTACACTTCCCGAACTCTCACCGAGGCGTAACGAAAGGAAACAACTATTACAAGGGAAATTCTAGAGATTATATATTATATAGATTCATTTCGTTGCTATTTACTTGGTAAGATATTTTTCCTGACCACAGACCATTTAGCAATTTGCTATCTTTATTGTGCCTCTACCCTCCCCCCCATATTAGAAAGAATCTTACTTCAACGCAGGGAATATGAATTCATCTTACGTCACAAGTCGGGCTGAATTCTAGCAGTTTCCGACGCGCTATCTCGTATAGAGATACCAGTCGCTGTGTTGGGCAGTCAGTTTCCTGACTGGACGCGACAACACCTAGCGGCGGAGCAACGAAACGATCCATTTTTAGGCCAAATTATTAAACGTCTAAAAGATCAGTCATCTGAAGATCTGATCGACGCTTCTAACAAGCGAAACATCTTTTATAAAGATTATGACGGAATTCTATACAGAATTCGATTAGCAGATCCAAATAAAGGTCGTATGCACAATCTAGCACAGATGTGTATACCAAAATCTCTACAGACATATTGTATCCGGGATTACCATTCCACACCTGGCGCCGGACATCGCGGAGCCACCAAAACGAGAGAATTAATAGAGCTATTTTGCTATTGGCCTAAAATGATGGACGATATAGCACATTACGTTAAAAACTTGTCAAGTATCTCAAGCTTACGTTAGACCTAACAAGCCACTAAAGGCTAAGCTAAGAGCCTATCAACCCCTACAGAGACCAGGTCATTCATGGAGTTTGGATCTCGTTGGACCCTTGAATAAAAGCGTTCACTGGAACGTCTACATGACGTAATTGACGACTTCAGTCGGTACGTAATTGCAGTCGGAATTCCCAATAAGAAAGCAGAAACAATAGCAAAAAAGTTGTTTTCTCACCTTACAGCTAGTTTTGGAGCACCCGTGCAACTGCGCGGAGACAACGGAAATGAGATAAACGTATTGTGGTAAGATTGTCAAATTTGTTCAATATTAAACAGATAAACTTCAATCCTAACATCGTGGGTAGAAGGAACAGTAGAAGCCGCAAACAAGAGAATAGAGACAGTATTGCGTAAAATTTCTGCAAGTTGTCCAGAAAATCGGCTCGAATATCTAGAATTAGTGACTATAGCACTAAATGCGTGTCCTAATTCAACTACGCTAATTAGCTCACACTATTTACATCATGGTTCAGAATTTAGATTGCCTAGTGCATTAGCTTTCGAACCACCACGAATCTGCTATGATAGTGATGACACTATAGTAGAGAGTAGACTACAAGCAGTATTCGAAGTCGCTCGAGCGCATACTTGGAAAGCAGTTAAGAGACAACAAAACTTTTATGATCGCACTGCTTGTCCATACCGCTACATGGTGGACGATTACGTGTTATTACGCGACTTCTTACCAATTAAACAAATTTCTCCAAAATTACTCAGAGCATGGACGGGTCCTTTCAGAGTAATGGAATTTGTTAATGATGTTATCGTTCGTATTGTACATTTTCTGGATCCATTAAAAGTCGTTCGCGCACATGTGAACAATCTAAGACCATGGTTCCTAAGAACGAATAACCAACTTGTTCCTTTGAACGGACCTACCGATTTGGATTTGTCAGAACAGCTTAACGGTACCTTGACGGAAACTAAAATAAAATTACAGCAGTACATAACAAAACTTTTGGAAGATCCGACAGACCATTTATCGGAGATTCAACCACCAACGTTTACGCCTTCCGAGCCTGACGATGCAGCTAGCGGTTCAGAAACGAGCCTAACCAAGAAACGCAAACGCGTCGAGCCAAAATTGGCCGCTTATTTACAAAATAAATACCGTAAAATAGATTACGAACTTAATAAACAAAGAATGCTTGGTTCTACGCATGGTTATAATACCTGTAGCAGTAAAACTACCCCAGAAATCAGGCTGCGTCGGCAGTTGGAAGAGGCAAACGTTGAGGATGAGTAATTCTTTGCGTATCCAACGGAGAACAAAGAAAACATGGCGTCACCGTGAAGGAGCGTTCACGCGCTCTGCACGCGGGGATCCTAGTTAGTAAAAACGGAAGTTCCTTTCCGAAACCAACGCATGATTGCTAGACCAGTCATCTACGCAGTTTCGATTCTCACAGTGCATGATACTGAACACCTTTACATCGTATAAATACATGAAAATAGCTAAGCCTATTATGTTTCAGGATGTAATGTAAAATAACTTTTGAGACGGAAACTCGTAGATTGTTTAAGAAAATACTATCATTTATGGAAAATACGAAAAATACGTACAACTAAATAATACGAAAAAAATACGGAACGTACGTAAAACACACATAAACATATTATACGAATGCGTAAATTAATGACTATTCACAGCATAAAATAAGCAAATGATAAAATGAACATGATACTATTTACAAAAACATCACAAATCACAGAAAATTGAAACAATGGTTTCTGTAAAATAATTTACAAGCAGACAAGACATGGAAAATCATGAAATAAAAAATGTAAAACCACATAACCATGTCGTAACCATAAGTTACAGTAGAAGGAAAATTTGAAATAAATTCTATCAGATGAAGGAAAATTCAAGAAAATTGAAATTATTACATGGTCGAATTTGAAGAAAATTAAATTTAGTAATTTTGACTAGAAAACTGAACATGGAAAAGAAAATACTAGTAACCGAAAACAATTTGACGTAAAATTAAATCTTTACGGTAAGTCATGGGTACGAAAATATGAGTAAGATTAAAAATGTTGCAAAAACAAAGTAAAATCAGAAATATTTACAGCAACAAACAAATTCCAGGGTTCTGGCAAAATTACGAAAAAAATAATAGTCAAACAATAAAATAATAAGACAATGAACACTGACTATATACAAAACATGAAACAATTCCTGAAATAAAAGGGTCAAAATTAGTACATATAAAATACATGGTACGATCACAGATTTAAGAAGTATAAATTTAATATACTTGGTCATGATAAATAAATAACTGAAATGGGAAAACTTTAAGAACGGGGAAATGTAATTTTGAATAAAATTTAAGATTTCATGTAGAAAGTTAAGAAACAAATAAGAAAATTTAATTTGGAAGAACTTTCAGAGATCTATGATCGTAAAAACATGACATTTCCCTTAACCACAATAATAAAATAGAAAAAAAAAATCAAAATTAAAATATACAAATATTTACAGTCCTGTAAGCAGGGCGGGCAATGTCGTACTCGACCGCGCCGCTTATTTTGTAGCGGGCAGTCGAGAACAGTAACGGCAACGGCGCTACTCATCGCCGCTGTCGCTATCTGGATCATCTTAAATAAAGAAAATTGAACGACAAAGATTAAAATCCAATTCATAAAATTATGAATGCATGTGAAATTAACATGTACATTGGTTCATTGTAAGCATACATTTTGGCATATAGCGATACTTGTTGTTACCTTAATTTCTCTCACGTTCATAAGAACAATATGGAGGGAAATCACTGTAAAATGGTATACGGGATTAGGAGGTTCAAGCATATGAAAACAACTGGAACATATTCCTTCCCGACATAATTGTGGTACAACTACCTTTTCAAAACCATTATTTAGAGTTCGAACGCGCAGCGGAAATTTAATTTTCCTACGCGCAGAGAGCCTAATTTACTTTAGCGCTTAGTTCGCGCTTCCGCGCTCATTGCGGCTAAAAAGTTCAAAACCAAGGATTTTGTAAACATACATTCCCAATATTTACCGGATGGTTACCGGACATTCAAAATTAATGTTTTATGTTATGCATACTATACAAACGGTACGGTAAACAAATTTTACTAAGATCAAAAGATCACACAACCCCCCCCCCCCCCCTACTGAATAGTTTCAGAACTTGTATTTCACTCACGCTCTAGTTATTCTAGTTAGCATGTTATTCTTGAAACGGATACGGTGCCACATAAATAAATAATAGGCTACATAGGAGTCAAGTTTCATAAAATTAGTTCGGACTACCTAGCCGAAGTAAACTTATTTTACAAATAAATAATAACATCACTACATGGCATGGATTCCCTTTCACGAATGGAGAATATAAACAATATTTAAGGACATTCATTTCTTAAATCTAAGAAAGAAAATGAAGGTCGTAAGCAGATGCTACTTTAATTATTTTAAAGACATGAATTTTCAAACTAGTATGAAACGGAAGTTGAACGAACTGTTCATAGCTATGCTATACTGTTTAATTTTACATCCATAAGGATATGAATTATAAAATTAAAATTATTACTAATAGTAAGCAATATTTGCATTTCACATCCATAAGGAAATGGATCATGAAACGAAAATTGCAGTTTCATTTATTTTAAACCAGTTCGTAGAAATTCCTCTTCCAGTGCTTCAAATAAATTAGTATCACGTTGTAAATAAAACAACATATAAATAAGTAGAAATTGATTTTATATCATTTCATGTAAATGTAACTTACCAGCAGGCCTAGAATTCATAGTGCCTATACCAAGCAAACTTGAAAATAAGCATTTTGCTTCATAATACCTCAGTTTTACTTTTGAGAACCATTGATTTAAAGTTAAATCACTTTGGAAAAAAAGTATTTGTCGAAAACGACATATTTTCTTGCTCAAGAAGCAATAAAGTATTTTTAAATGCATATATCGCATTAGATTTTAAAAAAAAGACTTATTACAGTCGATAATTAAGCTTAAATCGCGTAATATTGTGATAAAGATTTAAATAAGCTTCTGGAAGTTGTTTAACAGGAAATATTTTGCATAAACAAATTTGATATTATCATTTCCACTTCCAGCAAATCAAAAATAGTAATTACTAACCAACATGTGAATAAATATTTACAATTTAACATCACATGATGAAAATTTGATAGAAAATAAAGTAAAATAATAAATAAGAAAATTTTCTTACCGTATTGCCCATCATGGCAGACAGGACAATCCAGCATACATGGTCCAGGGCGACGGCACTGCTGGACGCCGCTGCCGGAGGCTCCCACATCAATGTCACTTGGGTCTTGAATGTGATAGATGCGGGCGAGGTCCGGAAGCGGCGGTAAACTTTCTAGCAAGTGGTCCGGAAAACAGTCCAAAAGATCGTCGGGTAGCTCATTGTTATGCAGGAAAGCTACCTGCTGACGGGCGGCCTCTTCATGCTGCGCTAGGGCTCGATGCAGGTTTTGCTGCATGTGTAATTATTTTAAGAATTAGCACTTTCCGATATAAAATATCGGTATCGGTAACTAACGTTACACAACCGATACTTCTTACCAATATAACATTAACTTATTAGCAACAGTCTTACAACGTCCATTTATTATTATCAGATTAAAATTAGCTTTAGCTTAGCAGACGACACTCAGTGCATTTGGCCTCTGCCTCATGCACTTTTAATAGCTACCACATGTGGCCCTATCCAGATACTCAGTAGACATCAGTGGTCCGGCCGGGAGCCAATCAGCTCTTCCGGCAACGTCAGCATCCAATTGCGCATCTTCAGCAATACAAAGACCAGGATACGGGCTGCCTTTATAAACGACCTCCCTGGCCTTTTTTCACTCTCTCACCCGACGATTTTGGATCCTAAAAAGCCACTCATTACTGAGCCGACCGCCCCAGGATTCCCAGCCGAATTATTCTGAGTTAAGTAATTTTTACGATCGGACTTAGCCGTATTTTGAAGGAGCTTCCCTCCTTTAGAGCCTAAGTCCGCTTCAGAGTTGAGAAAGGGCGCATCTCTTATAAGAGCCCCTTTCTCTTATTTTCCCTTGGTTCGATTATTTTAGGAGTGCTTTACATTAATATTACGAAGTTTAACTGATTTAAGGGGAGGGATAACCCCAACCCTAAATAACTGAATAAATAGCTTTCGGATCGTAGAACTTGTGTGGACTCCCTTACTTTGCTCATTTATTGCTTTATGTGCTGTTGTTAGATTATTAGCATTTGTGCCGACGGTACGATTATTATTATCGTACCACTGTGTCTCTGTAAGATCTTACAATAGAAGATATTACCAGAGATTTACACATGATGAACACATATTCGGCGTTGACCGCCCGCCAGAAGTAAGACGCAACCTCCTCGGTTCCGTAGGGAAAAGGCGGAAATGTTACGTACCGGCAATCCATTGCCGTGCATTAAGTGGGTTGCAAACTAAAAAATGCTCACTTAATCGAAGCTGTTGGGGCTGCGCGGACTCCTCGGGTGGAGCCCCATCCACTAGGACATTTTGTCCGTGGTTTTCCAGAATTACTTCTATGAAAAATAGTCTTAGGACATAGTCGAGGGGGTCCTTATTCGGCATCATGGGCGAATACGGAGTCTCCTCCACCGTGCGATGGGGGCACTCCTGGAATAAAGCGGGTGTCCGTTCGCAATACTTGTAGTGGTGCAAACATGCACCAAACATCAATAAGTTCAGCGACAAAAGCCGCAGAAAGTCTTTGAAATACCGGGGCATATTCCCCACCGCGCTCCTTTCATCCTTGGGGATCGTCTTGCGTTTCTTATGCGGGGGACCCATTGTCGAAATAATTTGGGGAGCGAAAAACGAAAAGAACAAGTCGGATGGAAGTTCACAACTTCGTGTGCGGGAAAAATCCTCGAATTTTCCCAGATCCAAAATATTGTGACCCAAAAACGAACATAGGCAAAACCAATGGGTGCAAAGTTCAGGCTTGACGTCACAAAAAGGGGGCCGTCTCTTTTCCTAGGGACCTAGCTCATCCCCTCTGCTCATATAGTGACCATCAGCTATTGTTTACATGGCCTCGACCAGGCCACATTTTGAGGTCAGATCAAGCTAGCATGGCCTAGAGCCGTACCCCCAACCCTTTCAACCCACCGACAACTTTCGTTTATTACCCACCCCCTTCCCTCAGCAGAGAGAGAGAGAGAGAGAGTGTTTATGCTCAAGGGCAACCATCAGCAAGTGAAAGGGATGGTCAGTATAGGTCAGGACGACTCACCCTTGACCATGGTAACAGCTGCTATCCACCCAAGAAGCTAAATTTAGCAAACTCACTCCATAGTGGGAAAATATAGAACTTTCTTTTAAAATAAGAAAAGAAAATTCTGAAACAATATTCTATGAAATAAAATCATTTAATTCATGTATAAGGTCATAAACATATACAAAAGTGTAAATAATTGTGACATGCTTTCAGATAACTGAAAATATGTGTGAATGTAACATAACTGATGTAGTCCAAATTCATGTATTTTCAGAAAAATTGTGCAACATACAGTGAATTGTGGTAAAGTGTAAGGATGGCAGATAAACGGAGAGAAGAGGCTGAATCATAGAACAGTGATCATTCCATCATGGTCCAAGACTAATGAATAAAAAGATAAATTATACACCCCACCCCTCCTTGCCACGACACTTATAAATTAGTTGACACTTGCTATGCAAACTTAAAATGTGGAATCTCTTAAGTTATGAAAAAAAAATAAAGTTAACTTATTACCGTTGGAAAATATTCCTCTTACTCATTGCAAAGCTCAGTTAACTTGGAAAATATTCCTCTTACTCATTGTAAAGCTCAGTTAATTTGGAAAACATTCCTCTTACTCATTGTAAAGCGCAGTTAACTTGGAAAACATTCCTCTTACTCATTGTAAAGCGCAGTTAATTTGGAAAACATCCCTCTTACTCATTGTAAAACGCAGTTAACTTGGAAAACATTCCTCTTACTCATCGTAAAACGCAGTTAACTTGGAAAACATTCCTCTTACTCATTGTAAAACGCAGTTAACTTGGAAAACATTCCTCTTACTCATCGTAAAACGCAGTTAACTTGGAAAACATTCCTCTTACTCATCGTAAAACGCAGTTAACTTGGAAAACATTCCTTTTACTCATTGCAAAACTTACCAATTCAGAAAAAAAAAACACATTGCTATTACCTATGGTGAAGCTTATTACCTTAGAAAATATTCCTGTTACCCATGGTAAAATTTATTAATTTGGGAAAACATTCCTTTTACAAATTGTAAAGTTGCTAAAGTGTAAACACACTGCTGCTACCTATGTTAAAGCACACTTAACATTAATTACGTAAAATGATTCGCTATGTGAATCCAACTTGTTTAAAGGTGAGGTACGCTTAAGTTCTGGAATCCAGACGTAACTTCAAATTGACGGTTACACAAGTTCAAGGTACCTCACATGTAAGTTCCTAAGGGACAGATTACACACGTTTATTCAGGTTGTAGTGAACACCTTGAAAGATCTACCACATGCTGGAAGCTACTGTTTCCTGGTTGGCAACAACCGCATGTGAACTTAGTGTTGTAAGTGCAGACTTATAACCTAGCGAATCAATGATGGAGTCTGGCCAACTAGTATTATTGATTTGCCCAGGGTAACCAGTACTGTAGTTACACCGTCACTCAGTGACATGGAAGTCGGACGGAATCCGTCCCATTAAATGAAAAAAAAAATAAAGTTGATTTGACTTCCGGTGCTAGTCACCACACAAGCGGTGCAACATCGCTCTGAACAAGATATTCAAAATTAAAATTAGCAGGCATTAGCTAAGTTAAACAGTTTGCTTTAGCAACGCTTAGATGCCGAAAATTTTACGGACGCATGCATAGTCTAAGTTAAACAGCTTGCATTCGCAACGCTTAGACGCCCCGGAAAATTTTTTACGTATGCCGCGCAACTTCTGAGTTAAACAGATTGCATTCGCAACGCTTAGATACCCGTATGTTACGGATGCCGTGCTATTTCTAAGTTAAACAGTTTGTCAATACGACGCTTAGATACCGGAATAAAATTTTCACGAATGTCATGCATATTCAAAGTTAAACAGCTTGCAGTCGCAACGCTTAGATACCGGAAATTTCAAGGGTGCTTTGCATATTGTAAGTTAAACAGTTTGCATTCGCAACGCTTAGATACAATACTGCCGACCATAGCAGACTATCGAAAATATGAATTTCGAAAGATAATATTTTATTAAGCAGCACGTATGAAAATGTTGGATGATTGCTGCCATTCGATTTAAGTTTAAATCATAGGTCTCTGGAATTTTAGAATTCCTACTTCTAAATACGCCTGTGTATTGGTCGCTTACGTTCAGGAGGACCAATGTAGGTAGCACATGGCATAAAACGGTTCTTTTCCAGGCAAAAGAGCTCGTTTTAAAGGTAATTGCCTTACAGACAAATCACTCTATAACAAGCACTCTAGTAATGAATACGAGTCGCTAGATCATCGCACGACATCAGGGTCGAGAATTGTACTGATCACAATTCTGCGGTATAACATATTTATTGTGAGGCAACGCAATAATTTCTAAAATTCATGTTTGCTGGCGGAACCTTACTGTTAGGTTCGACCTGAGCATGTAGTCAAAATGGGTTGACACACATATACATGAACAAGGTTCTTAAAATGCCATGATAGACGGCTTTCCGTATTGGTCGGTTTGAACTGTCGCTTGGTAGTCAAAAGGGAAAACAGACAAACATGAATACACATGTTTCATAATAAGCTACGATTGACTGCTTTCCCCACGAGTTAGTCTAAACTGTCTCGTATTAGTCAAATGGGAGAAACAAATACAATTAAACACGTAATATACTTTACACACCACATCAATCGAACCGCATATATGAATGAGTTGCAGTACTCGCTATGCTGTTTCGAGTAAATGAAACGTAGAGTCAAAATGCAGACACTAACAAAAATACTACCAAAACGTGGAGTATGTGAAAATAATTTAAATATTAAGTACGCAATTAGCACACAACCGTGAACAATTTTCATTGGGAAAAACAGTAAATAAAACTTAAATGAAGGAGTTAAGCGAATACGACTTAACGGGGTAAATAAAAACAGGTATCATGTCCCCTCCCTTGTTCAAATGCTTATTTTGTTACTATGTAGCATGAAAATTTTACTGAATAAGTAAAAAGCATGATAAAACTGATTTTGATAACTTGGTCGCCAGTTTGAGTCCCAATACGAGACCAAACAAGTGATATGTATTCAGAAACATACAAGTTTCTGGGTGACTCATGTATGTAGCATGCATATGATATTTTATTTTGAGACTGTGTATTCCGATGAAATCTCGTTGCTATTGGTACTTCAGGAAAATATTTAAATTTGACAATGTCAAATAGTACTGTTCTAATCGAACCATGGATATTCCATACCTTTTGGTTTTATAAATTTGCCTATGAAAGCAAATCAAAGTCACGTTTGGCTATAAAAAGTGACTTTTCTTCCAAATGTGGAGAAGCAAGATAGCAAGATTTCAAAGGGAAAATGTTGAAAGTTGCCAAAACATAGCTAGTAACAATCGTGTTTTCTTTCATTCCCCCAGCTAGAGCAAATCTAGGTCAAACGACAGGCGACATGATTGCCGAGGGTAGAGAAAACCTACTCAGCCTTGAACGACCTTGGTCGGACCAGTGGCCAACTCAAGGTCGAAAGTAAGAGCACAACACGATATGGGAAAGTGCCACGCCTCCCTCGTTGAAAGCGAGAGGGATAAACAAACCCATGTGGCCAGCCCAAGGAAAGCGAAATATCGTTTATTTCAGATCAACAGCAACAAAGTTGATTTTATTAAAATTGAGTTCAGTTACGTGGGGAATGCGCTCTCGAGTCTTGCATGCACTTAAGCCATACAGTATTTATTCCAATTCCACCCAGACTAGTATTGCTAAATTAATGAAGCAATTTAATCTTGCTGTACATAATTATTGCTCTGATTTCTGTGAAGGTTGTTTTTTTACCTCAAAGAAAGGTGCGTTTTTCCTAGTCACACGACAATTAACTTTGGGCCGTCGGTAAATGCGAAATTCTTGCTTAATTATGTAAAGCAGTTTCTGTTATAAATGAACTGGGTTTGGAAGCTAAAATAAGGAACCACTAAAAAGGTACCATGATTTTAGAATGAATAGGGATTATGTAGGGAAATTAATAATGGCTTAATTAATATTCATAACAGAAACAATACAATTAATTAATTGGATGCATATTTGCATAATATCATACATTTATTAAATTGCATGAGCCGAGTATTTATTCGGATAGATCAAAACGACTCCAGATAACAATTATAATTGGGAGTCCTTCTTCAAAGACGACCGAGAGGCGGCAAGATCATTTGAGACTGAACAAGTGTAATTTCACCTATTGTTGAGTTTAAGGGATGGCATTACCAGCTGACATTATTTACGACAGTTTTGTAGAACCTAAATGACTTTCGAGAAGTAGATTTAATTACGATAAGATCGTCGCTCATGATCGATCACTTCGTGGAATAACAATAAGTCCCTCCCACACGGGATGATGGCATATACCATCAAAGTGCCGCACACGGGGAACAATTAATGAACCCGAATGCAACAATAGAATGATTGCAACATTTGGCGATAAGTGCCCAAGCTGTCCAAATGTTATATATTTAGCATTTCAATAATAAATCAATACTACAATGGATTGATCATGGCCGATAACGCCCGAGTATTTAAGCCGAACCTCGGAATGCGCGATATCCGACCACCAGCCGCACAACAGTTGTTAAGTAGTTCACGCCAGTCAAATTCCGAAAGGCTGCAATCCAGAAGTTACGCCAGGCAGATTTTCGTGCCGGGTTAGCGACGGGGCTTCGCCGCCTAGCCGAGCCGTGGGCCGATGGCCGCACTCAAGCGTCTATTATAGAGATAAGTAATCAGAATCATTTGCCATAGCTATTGATGTTTATGCTTAACTAGTACCGATCCGTACGCTACTAAATTAACTCGAGTTTCCCTTAATTTAACTAAGAGAATATAATAATGATTAGGTTTACCGCTCGACTTAATCCGTAATGCCATTCGTTCGACTCATTGCCGATAATTGTAATCATACAATCAAATCATAACAAATCTGTCATTGATTTAATTGGCAACATTGTGGGGTCAATATTGTGTACAGCGGAGTGTTGATTAAAGTCCCAGTATAATTGGATGTTTGCTTATTATTTAGCCTACCAATTTTATACTTGATTAGTGTTTTATACAATTGTTTGCCCTTATGCCATCCTAGACGATAATGTTTATTCTAGTCAAATGGTCACTGGAATAGAACATTACATAACGCCCAGGAACAGTACTTCAAATTGTTACGTTGAAACTTAATTGAGCAATACTATTATTACTGATTGCAGCGCTAGTGTTTCTGCGTTTCATCACTGTCGTTCCACAGTTTGTATTTTAATCTTCGCATTTGTATTTTAGTCTCATTGATGGTAATTATTTGTTTGTGGTCCTTGAATTTTAATTACTGTGGGAGCATCAACGCCCGCCCCTAACATAGGAGTTGGAGGGCCTGTTTCCATTCACCGGTTGGGGAGGGCAGATTGGGGCACCAGCTGGTAGAATGTAAATGGAATGAATGATGCTTTTCTTTCGTTGGTGGTGGGACACAGTTACATCCCACCATTTGCAAGTTACTCGTCATTTTCTCTGGGCGCAATGGCGTATCTTCAGATATAGCCCGTGCTACCTTTCCTTGAAGTGGAAATACAGCAGATTCTGATGAGAACGCCATTTGTCTGTCTCCTCCAGGACCACTGGGGCACTATAGCCCAGCACGGTTGATTCTCGAGAAGAACGGCGGGTGCTGCATGAGACGGCTGAATAGATTCTGGGGGAACGATCACTTGAAGGTGCAGACACTGTCCTCAATAAGGTAATCTATGCAGCGAGGGGAATCCACGGTAGCCATAGACCTGGAGTGGTGCGTGCCTACACGTTCCCTGCACCCGTCGGTCTACTCTACTTTCAGTTTGTTGCAGGGGACAGACTTAATGCTTCGATGTCATGTATTTAATCCTCTCCTTTGGCCAGTATTAGAGTTCCTGCATCACAGTCAGGTCCAAATGCACGCGTACCTGGATGACTGGTTATCTCGAAACTCCTGCCCAAAAAATCTTTACCTGGATATGCAGTTTTGCCTTTCCCTTTTTTCAAGACTTGGAGTAGGAGTAGTTATTTGCAGTTCCGCTACTCCCCGGAGCAGTCTTTCGGGTTTCTAGAGGCCAGCTTTCCGGTGAAGCCAACCGATGAGAGGAGGAGAGCTCTAGTGTCGTAATTACAGGCCCTCTCGGCAGAAGCCTGTCCTCCAGGATCTGAGCGAGATAATCCTTCACCTGTACGTCATTTTGCATCACGGCATCATAACAACCGTCAAAACTAGTTCAACTATTGACTGCCATGGTGGTTGAAGTAGAAGTGGTGTGATTAGCCAATCTTCTTCTGCCCCTGCATAAGCATCCAATTTTCACTGACCTTGACTGTTTCTGAGCATTGCTTAGTAATTTGCTAGCAGATTAAAAAAAAATATGCCGAAATATAGGCCTGTTAACACGAGGAGCCATCCAGTAAAGAAAGTATCAACAAGATACTGTTGTACCCCTATTGGGGGGGGGGGGG
>JAHWFP010009501.1:0-10100 GCA_023313725.1 Lithobius niger
CCTTCGAACTATTAAGCAGTGCGATTAACTTGGCCAATGTTTTGGTGTGTTGATATCTCTCCTTTGAAGGACCGAACCATTCGGAACTTGGCGGCACCTTTTACCAGTTTTGGTTTTTGATATGTCAAAATTAAATGGTCTTGATTTTTCCTTAAATCTTCAAGTTTTAAGCCGTAGGGTGCCTACGGCCTCAAAATTGGGTGGCCGACATGACTGAGTGTCTTATTTACTTCTTCAATGCGGGCTTCGGGAAGCCATTTGAATTGTTTCTGCGATTGTTTGCCACGATACTGCAACAATTCAGTATCAACTATTTATCGATATGACACATGCTAAATATAGACACACGCTGGTGAGTTGCCATCAAATAATAATCATGGGACAAACCTTGGGCACAACCTGAACATAAATATGCATTTCTAATGATCTGTTTTTTTGCGAAAACAAAAATCGGTAGACAGTGGACACATGATAGACCAGACCGTAGCAATTACTATAAAAAGGAAGTGAAAAAAGCCAACAAATTAACTGAACAAAAAACCGCTTCGCCGTTTAGAAAAAAAACATTGGAACTCGTATCCCCATACTCACAGCCGTGAAGGCACACGAATAAAAACGGATTAGAATTCACTCGAACGCAACGAACTATAAATTTGAACTCCAATTCACAAAACGTAAACCCACAAACACACACAAAATAGACGCCATAAACGCTACGAAATTCAAAGTTAAAAATGCATACACAAAATATGCACATAATTACTCAAACGAACTAGAAACAACCACCTCATACGACCTTCAACCACAAACACAGGCAAAAATCTGCCGTAACTAGGAGTCTGCTTGTTTCACAATAAATGCACTCAAAATACACATATACCTACACACGAAACAGACTTTCTTTCTGACATAACCATTGATCAAAAACAGTCCTTATCCCCTGGTATTCGAGTTCAAATTATAGTTCGTTGCGTTCGAGTGAACTCTAATCCGTTTTTATTCGTGTACCTTCATGGCTGTGAGTGTGGGGATACGAGCTCTGATGTGTTTTTTTTTTAACGGCGAAGCCGTTTTTTGTTCAGTTAATAAGAAGATTATTTTTTCGAGAAAAACACGATAAATAGACATTTGCTAAGTGCCTTTCTTCAACTTTAAAATTTAATGAGAATAGGTGACATGAACACGTCAGTTATATTCTACGAATTAAAAACAATGAGTCATGCATGTTTAAAAGCAACGATTAAAGTAAGGAGTAGGTATAGATAGCACAACGGTTTAATATTATGTAAGCTTGTTTGCCATGTGTAGATATAATCATTAAGCACCAATACAATGCAGTTAGTTTTATGTATAAAATTACAAATCAGACAAAAAGTAAACTGAAAAATGTTTCAACGTCCTATCAGTAAATGCGCAGATTAGCTAAGTAGTTAGAACCAACATTATGTTAAACTTTACATTATATTCATAACATCGTTGAAAGTTATAACATCAGCATAAAAACGTAAATTTGCCAGCCCCCAGAAAGTGAAATTTGTTTCTTTTGCCTAGGAAATATTCAGTACCTTTCAATTTTTGCATTATGTTCTTATGATGCTGTTTACATCCTTGAGTTTTAAAGTTGCGTGGATTCGCCCAGCTTGGGAACCCAGCTGCGCATGCGCGCAGTCACCCATGAAAAGAGCTTACCACGAAAGCAAACCATCTTTTGTTCTCTCTCGATTTGTTAAAAGGTGACTCAAGAGGGGAGGCAGGGAGGGTTAATATATTGTATATTTTCCTAGTCAAAAGAAACAAATTTCTTATTGCCACTGGAAAATATATTATACCTGTCAATTTCTGCATTGACAGTAGACCTCGTCAAATAAGGTGGCGGTCACCTTCTATCGAGTTCCCTAGGGTTCCAGCCGTTCCCTGAAGTCGAAGATTCCATGAACATGAAGGGCAAAGAAGTTCCTTTCGACTATTTTTTTATTTATATAAAATTTCCCAGTGCTCATTGGGAAAGGAGGGAGTCGTTGGTTCTCAGAGAAGTGACGAAAATTTGATAACCTCCTTTAACATGGTTCCAGAATTCCCGTTGACTTTGTGTTGCAAGGTCGGTGTGTTTTATGGTTGTCGTGCCTCGACAATTTCGAGGGAGGTGACACATGGCTTTCCAAGAAGATTGTTGAAATTTTTCATCCTTGTGGAGTGGTTTTTTTTTGGGGGGGGGGGATTTGATGCCGTGGGAGGGGAGTCTTCATTCCTTGTGAATGGAAGACTGCAGATGTTTCATTCACACTTCACCTGTTTCCTTGGAAAAGGTGAAGGGAAGGGAAAGTTTAAACTTGATCAATGTGGTGTTGATTAAGGATTTCAGCAGTTTTCCCGCGTCGAAGACGTTTGAAAAGGTGGTTCTACTTTGAAGTCAAAAGAGGATTGAACCAGATTTTGTTTTGGATTTTTTTCCAATGTTCGAAAGAAAGTATTGCTCATTCTTCGTGATGATTTTGGGTTGGTCACGGAAAGGAAAGCCGTAAGTGTAGCCTTTGGTATTAATCATGCAGTTAGTGGAAAGGAGAGTTTTCAAAATGCCAGCTGGAAAATCCGTAAAACGTTTTCGGCGGCCCATCTTTTGAAATTTCTGCTCGAAGCGTGGGTTTTAGCCACGAGAGAGACATATTGCCAGGACGGCATTAGTTGTCTTGAGCGGTGACGCCTCCTGGTGACTAAGTGTGATTGAGCCAAAGGTTGGTGAATGCTTCCATGATGCAGCACAGCTAGGCCACGAAAGCTCGTTGACAGGAACGGCCAATTGATGTGGATGGTGTCACAAGGCTGTCCAGAAACCTAATGGGTTGAGGTAGTCCTTTTGAGTTTTTGTTGTTAATTCTCCAGTTGGGGAAGCTTTCGTGAAGGCCGAAGTTGCATGTCGGATGGGGTAGGAAACGAGAAGCGTCAAATAGCGGCTCCTGGCCACACAGAAGCCTGATGAGTCGAAGCTGTTTCTGGAACTTTTATTATTGTTTCCCAGTCGGACGTTTTGATGAAAGGAAGTTTGCATTCTGGATGGAACCAGGAGACGAGAGGCCTCCGATGGCGTCTCAAGGCAACTTTGCAGCCTGAATGTAAGGTTGATGAAGTGACGAGAGGTCATAGAGCTTTCGCGAGAAATGCGTAGAATGCGTTGGTCCGAGGGCAGTGGGGTTGGAGGGAGAATGAAGACGCCATCTCCGACTCAAAGGAGAAGAGGCCGATTTTACGGAGAAAAAACGACCATTTAATGGAAACGATGGGTTTGATTGCAGGACTCCAATGACTCCAATGGCTCAAAAAACAGAAGAATTGAGGGATTTCTCGACTTGGTGAGTGTGCTTTAACCAGCGTGGCAGGTGGAAAAGTAAATTTGCTTAAACGAAAACGGCAATGGTTTGGGCCAATCGCGGGTGACCAAATGAAAGAGCTGTGTCAATGTGTCAGAGTGGACGAAAGTTCCGGGGTGGCGGGAACTGAGTGGAAGGAGATTTGTTGTAAAACCATTCTTGGAGAACCATCGTGGTTATTAGAGTGAATATGTGAGTCATCCAAACGTGAAAGTTGAGAGGTAGTCGGAAGAGGGAGGGGGAGAGTGTCCCCGTTAGAATTTGAACTCCCAACGAACAAAGGTTCCAGAAAAATGCGAGTTCTTCACATACAAAAACAGCCAGAAAGTGCAGCGTGGTGGTAAACGTGGACGTGTATGATCCATCGATCGTGAGAGAAGGCAATTGTTTAACATTAACGTGTGAGAAGGAGAAGCATGAAAGCGCCCAAGGACGAGTTTAGCGATCGGGGGAGCTTGGGTCAACGTTGGACTTCAAAAACAACGTGATGAATTTCGAGAGTTTGCATGAACCAGAGCGAAGAAGTCCTATGAGGATTGATTAGTGTTCAATGCTAGAAGCACGAGAGCAGCCATAAATTCTGTGTATTGAAAATGCATGATTTTGTGATGACGTAGACATTTTGGATCAGAGGCATTGAATGTATAGGTTGATAGGATTGGGGTTAAGAACCTCTGGTCACAATCGACTTTGCAGGTTGTTTCAAACATTCAAACACCTACGGAGTACAACGTAGTGAGGAGGGTGCATTTGTGAAGTTGTAGACATTCGGGGACACGGCGGTGACTGTCTAGGCTGCCAGGATTGTGGCAAGCCATTAAGCAGGCGGGTAGTGAGATGACATTTTGAGTTGTGGGAAGCACGAAAGCACCCATAAATATGACGTGGTGAAGAAGGGTGAATTCATGGTGACCTGGACATTCAGGATCAGTGGCGGTGAATTGTGGTAGTTTTGGAGGAGAAGGTGTATGATAATAAATATGGTTCATCTAACACGAAAGCAGGTCCAGAAATCCACGTTGTGGTGTGGGTGCAGCCGTGAACATGAAATCACTGCCATGCGAGATGTGGAGGCGGCAGTTGTGGACTAGTTGTCGATAACCGTAGATGACACATGGGCGAAAGCTCGGAATCAAGATTGCAGCACGAGGGCCAGTTGTTCGATAAGGCTGGAGTCGCACAATGGTGGCCGATTGGAGCGTTGGTCTTTGGTTGATTTGATGATTGACCAAGGTAACAGGGCAGTTGGCAAAATCGTTCATTAGGCACAAGTGTTGATGCAAACATAGGAGGTTATAATCGTATTCGACTCTTTCACAGTGGTTGGATGGCAAGGAAGATTAAGACGATTTGTACAGAAAATTGTCTGGGTTTGTGTTCTCTACAGTCATGAGAAGTTCAGCAAACGGGAAGGGTGAAGGACCATCGGCGTTGGGGTCTTTGGGAAAAGATTGTGGCGATTCGGTTGCATGTGTTGGGACAAAAGCAGTAGGGTAATGCAACTGCTGCTTTAGAACTGATACGGAGTCAAGGTGGTTCTTGCCATTTTGCTAAGTTGCTGGGAAATGAGATAAATGGACTGCAGCAGAAACGTTTGAGTAATGATGCACATTGGTAGTGGCGGTGTCTCTATGTACAATGGTGAAAGGGCGAAGTGGAGCGTGTGTGACTGTTGTCGGCAAATGTCATACCAACCGATTAGTTCGCTAAAGCAGTTTTCGTCGAACGAGAGGCCAATGGAGGAGGGTCGGTTGCAGGCGAGTGGAAAACGAAATCATGACGGCCACGCTCAATGAGAAGGTTGCATATTCGGAGGACAAGGCCCATATGAACTCTCGTTTTGCTGAGCATCAGATAAGGATCGTTGTTGGCGAGTTGATTTCACACCAAAACACTCAAGGAGAGCAATATAGTGAGAGGGGTGAGTTCGAGACGTCGCAGAAATTTTAGATCAGCGTTGTTGAATGTTAGGTTGGCAAGATTGTTGAAGAGTACTTATTGGTCATCGTTGTTTATAGGTTTTTTCTTCTCTTTTTTTTTAAATGCGGAAACACCGTCGGAGTAAAGCGTAGTTATAGGGCGAATTCATGATGTCGTGGACATTTGGGATCAGCACCGTTGAATGTCAAGGCAGGCGAGATTGTTGAAGAGCATTCATTCAACATTGGTATTGACAGGTTTCAAAATGTGAAATCACACATGGAGTGTAGCATAGTAAAATGGGTGAATTCGTTAAAAACGGGTGTTGTAGAGATTTGGGATCAGTGGAATTGAATGTCAAAGCAGACTGAGCTTGTTCACAATCATCCGATGATGATTGCAGACGTTGGTTGTTTTCAATTCAAAAGCAGCCACGAAGTGCAACGTAGAAGGAAAGGTGAAATCGCATGTAAAGGAAATTCAGGTAACAGCGGCAGTGAATGTCGAAACAAGCAGGTTTGTGTTGAGGCGTGTGTCTGGGAACAAAAGCTGGAGCATCGAATTCTCGTACAATGAGTGCACAATCAAACGAAAACTTGGCAAGCGGGTCTCCATCGTGACAGCAGCAACAGTCGAAGTTCAAATTTCGGATGAAAGTTCGAGCAACGAAAACTCGCACAACGTGTGCGCGATCAAACGAACGCTCATCAGACATGTCGACATGGGAACAGCAGCAACAGCTGACGAACAGATTACCGGATGAAAGTAAGAAAATCTGCAGGCAGGTCGGAATTGTGAAGGCAGCAACAGTCGAGGCACAGATTTCCATACGAAAGCTCGAGCAAAGAAAGCTTGGACAACGAGTGTGCGATCAAACGAAAAGTCGGTAGGCAGGTCGGCATTGTGACGGTAGCAACAGTCGAAGTGCAGATTTCTGAATGAAAGCTCGAGCAACGACAGCACGCACAACGAGTGCACGGTAAAATGAAAACTCGGCTGGCAGGTCACATGACGGACCAAGGAGGCAGATCCTTGGTGGGTGGACCCACGCAACTTTAAAACTCAAGGATGTAAGTAGCATCATGGGAATGTAATGCAAAAACTGACAGGTATTGTATATTTTCTAGCAGCAATAAGAATCCTAATTATTACTTAAAGATTCAATTTGTTGTCTTGTTTTATTCGTCTAAAAGAAAAAAAAGGCATGGTAGAAAGAAAATAAATTTTAACCAGTTTGTTAACAGTCGGGTTTTTATCCTTTTGGGTTCCTTATTGGACACCCAACAACATGAAAAACTGATTTAGAAAAGTAACGCCTTCATTCATTTGCATTCAAATCCGTTTCTGTGGCATCCTATAAAACGCAAATTCTTGAAACAATCAAAGGTTTAATTATAAATTCGGTTCTGCAGCAATTCTAAATGGTTCCCATTTGAAAATTTGATGGAGGACTCGAATAACAAATTACTGATGTTGTTATTCGATCGATAAAATCTGATTGAAGCATCGTCAAGAGAGAGATGCGTCTTAAATCTACTGCTCCAATTCTTTACAGACGCTATGAAACACAGCAAGCTCTGGAGAAAGGCCCAATGAATACAAGGCCATCTTAATGCTACCTTTTGCAGAACTCAGTAT
This sequence comes from Lithobius niger, assembly GCA_023313725.1. NCBI lineage: Eukaryota > Metazoa > Arthropoda > Chilopoda > Lithobiomorpha > Lithobiidae > Lithobius > Lithobius niger. Next base: position 6,924 of record JAHWFP010009501.1, read on the forward strand.
ATATCAAACCTACGATCTTTGCTAAGTATCACTATCGGCTGACAGTGTTTATAAACGTTGTTAGTTTTACAATTTCGTAGCTTGGTGTCAAGAGATGGAGCCACCTACCAAAATTTCCTTCTTGCCTCCTATACCTTAATAATTGAATTCACGTTTCTGGCAGTGCTGGAACTGACTTTTATTCAGTGGAGAGAATTGTGAGCGTTCTTTCTTTCACCATTTGTCCACTACCTACAATTTGACGTATTCCACAAGTGTAAACTATCACTTCTCCTATATGTGTTACACTCTGCGCAGGACACTTAAGGCTGTCCAATCTATAAAGTGGAAACTAACCATAATCGCCTCTAAACTCATACACCAACGAGATTCTAAAGATCTACCAATGCCCGACAGCACCGCGCATACCGTTTTTACTTCTACTGCAAAAACTCTATACATGCCTTCAAGGACTGTAACTAGGTCGACTCTAGCATTCTTCTGTGTGGAACCAGGTGTTTGTCCTGCATTGGTTATGGACATAAGCCATCTCTCCGTCCCCTGACCATTGCCAAGAATAGCAGTGGTGCACGGTGGTGGATGACTGCTGTGCCAGAGCTCCAACTGACACATGTGATCTGCCTCATAACAATCCCCAAAGAAAGTCTAACAATGACAACGTTGATTTTTTACTGCCAGAACCACGATGCCTACTCCTTGAAGATCAACCCTAACGAAGAGTGGGTGTTAGCCAATCTATACAGTACAAAACACAGAATTGAATACTAACTGCATGTAATAGACAGTAAGCCATTGTTGCATTCAAACGTTAAAGGTTTCAAACTGTTATGCTTCTTTACTTACGCTTCTGGAGCTTCCGGTGCTAGCTATAGCCAAACAATATTATAACTCGGTTGACAGACAGTGCTATCTGCCCCAGGGTGAAGATTGCCCTGCCTTCGAAGCAGCCAGCGGAATTGGCGGGTTGATAGAAGTCCGTGTTAACGGTTTCTACCAAAACAGATGTCACCTTAAAATCCCCGACCTTTTGTACAATGTCATAGAGATGCTGATGGTAAATCAAACCTGCTATCGGCATATAGACTACTACATGATGGGTTGAACTCTAACCCTCGCCCCAGGGTGTATACGTGCCCCAAAGATGCCAGCCACATAAATTAACCACGTTTGACAAAGAAATATTAATTTATTTAGCATAGATATATGTAGTAGTATATATGTATATATGTAGTAGCCAGTAGTAGATATATATGCAGTAGCCAAATAATGGAGTAAAAAAGCAGGGTAACAGATTATTAAAGTAAAAACCAAGCAATGCTACAAGTATTCGTCTTTTTATCTTGTAGCACTGCTTGGTTTTTACTTAATAATGAGTATCTAAAAGGATTGAACACAGCCCACACACAAGGCTGTTAATATATTTGTTTGGGTTCCCCATGAATCCATCCATTTCCGAGTAGTTATCCTGTACTAAGTCGAACCCTTGTGATGTACAGCAATAATAGGAAGACTTATTTATTCAACCCCACAAGTAACCGTATCTAAAACTACCTACGTAATGGAGTAAAAAGCACGGTAACAGATTGTGTGAAGGCAAACCAAGCAGAGCTACATAAAAATACAAACAACGTTTCGAAAATTGTCAATTTTCGTTATCAGGTTAGCAATAAATTTAAAGCATGGCAAAAGCCACTAAGTCATCCTACGTTAAAAGCATAAAACAGTAATTTAAAATGGATAAAAACCGCCGATTTCTCCCCTCAAAAGAGGCAGAAATGGCAGCCGAAAAGCAACGACTCACCTGCTCCGTTGGGATGCCACTTCGCAAGGCAAGGTGTATGCAAATCGGGGTCAACGTTTCAAAGGTGTGATGCATTCGTTATGTGGATTTTACAATATGCCTGTCAAAAGAGTCGAGTTTAAGAGTTTTAATTACAGGAAAATATTCTTTTAGAAATTTATTATCTGGCACTAAGTGGTTATGTACAGGTGGTGTATGTGTATGGATGACAAGCGTTTCAAGATTAATTCGTGCCCTAGTATGTTTTTCTTGAAACAAGATTTGGACCTTGTCCAAGTAGGGGGTGTGGCCTGTTGCGTATTTGTCAGGCGACTTGCCTGTTGAAAGGCAGTGTTGCACAGAAGAGTTGGATTCGACTTTTAACTTGAAGTTTGATTTATGGGAGCTATACGTTCCTTAAGTTTTTGAAGGGATTGTCCTACATATGTAGCAGTACAGGTTGGCTCCGTACAGGGAATTTGATAAACAGTATTGCGTGTGGAAAACATGTCGTCTGATTTGTTATTGTTTTTATTTTCATGTTGCATGGTCAGCCGCTTAATATTTTGGTGGCTGTTTGAAACAAGTCGGATGTTATTGATGTTAAGTTTTTTCTTAAGGACTTCAGAGATGCCTTTGAAGTAAGGCAGAGCAATGAAACCAGGAAGTCGAACCGTAACCGAAAACTGGTAAAAGCCGTTTGAAATTGCCGAACCGAATCCGTAACCGAACCGAAAAACTTACAGGTGGCATTTACCGTAACCGTAACCAAACCGAAATAATATATCGGTTATTTTTTTTCGGTTCTTGCACGTTACTTTGGCGTCACTTCTGGATCATCATTATTGTTTTTAACAATACGCTACCCTGAAATCGCGGATACAGATTTACCAACAGTAACTAATAAAGTTTTAATAACGAATGTGCAGTTAAGTAGTTACAATTTGGAAGGAATTAAGTTTGATTCAGAAAATAATTGACCGCTAGCATTCCGTTTAGAATGATGCTATGCTAAGCTAACTAAGCAGCAAACATAACAATGAGTAATTAAGTCCTGCATGGGTTTACCTACAATGCTGTATCCTGCATGGGTTCATCCATAATGCTATATCCTACATGGGTTCACCCACAATGCTATATCCTGCATGGGTTCACCCACAATGCCATATTTCGCTCGACCATGAATAGTTTGCAAGGTAACAATGATACAACAAAATTGTAGCAACATTCTCCCCACCCCCCTCCAAACCTTTCTCTGCATTACAGTTGTATACGAACCAATGGCGGGTGGGGTGGGTGAAAGCGTTGAACAAAGGCCCAGACAAAAAAAAAATTCTTTCAAAGCACTTCTACCGAAACCAGGCATACAGTAAGGGAAATTATTGCTTAGTGGTCCC